>OX155894.1:69211518-69463749 GCA_944588485.1 Phosphuga atrata | reverse complement strand
TTGTCTGTCTAGTCTTGTCTGTCTAGTCTTGTCTGTCTAGTCTTGTCTGTCTAGTCTTGTCTGTCTAGTCTTGTCTGTCTAGTCTTGTCTGTCTAGTCTTGTCTGTCTAGTCTTGTCTGTCTAGTCTTGTCTGTCTAGTCTTGTCTGTCTAGTCTTGTCTGTCTAGTCTTGTCTGTCTAGTCTTGTCTGTCTAGTCTTGTCTGTCTAGTCTTGTCTGTCTAGTCTTGTCTGTCTAGTCTTGTCTGTCTAGTCTTGTCTGTCTAGTCTTGTCTGTCTAGTCTTGTCTGTCTAGTCTTGTCTGTCTAGTCTTGTCTGTCTAGTCTTGTCTGTCTAGTCTTGTCTGTCTAGTCTTGTCTGTCTAGTCTTGTCTGTCTAGTCTTGTCTGTCTAGTCTTGTCTGTCTAGTCTTGTCTGTCTAGTCTTGTCTGTCTAGTCTTGTCTGTCTAGTCTTGTCTGTCTAGTCTTGTCTGTCTAGTCTTGTCTGTCTAGTCTTGTCTGTCTAGTCTTGTCTGTCTAGTCTTGTCTGTCTAGTCTTGTCTGTCTAGTCTTGTCTGTCTAGTCCTGTCTGTCTAGTCTTGTCTGTCTAGTCTTGTCTGTCTAGTCTTGTCTGTCTAGTCTTGTCTGTCTAGTCTTGTCTGTCTAGTCTTGTCTGTCTAGTCTTGTCTGTCTAGTCTTGTCTGTCTAGTCTTGTCTGTCCGATTTTCCAGAAGGCGCTATCGGAGGCTAGGCGTAAAAGTAAGGCACAGAAATGACTATACAGTTCATACAAATAAATGCTATGAGATGCCGTGCAGCATACGACCTCTTAATCGCAACGGCATTAGAACTTAAAGCGGACATATTACTGGTAAGTGAACCCAATAAGAAGTTGGTCGAGAACGTAGACTGGTTCACGGACAATAGAAAGGACGCAGCCATCAGAGTTTTAAATCGCAAGATACCGGTGATAAAAACAGGAAGTGGTCCTGGTTTCGTATGGATAGAGCTGCAGAAATATATTATATACTGCTGCTACTTCTCACCAAATGAAAATATAGAGAAGCTGAATGAATCGCTAGAAGCATTAAATCAAGAAATAAGGGGTCAAAGTAAAAAGGCACTAATTGCTGGTGATTTCAACGCCAAGTCTCCCTACTGGGGTTCTCCAAAGGTAGACAAGAGAGGTGATCTAGTTATGGACTGGGCAGCCGAATTAGAACTCGTCGTTCAAAATAAAGGAGCTACGCATACGCTCGTCAGGGGAAACGCTCAATCCATAATAGACCTTACTTTTACGACAGTCGACTTATCTAACATGATCATAGATTGGAGTGTGCTCGAGAGGGAGAGTTTAAGCGACCATCGCTACATCCTATTCAAAATAGAAGAAGCCATAAAGCAGATAAGCCATGTAAGAACTAACGGCTGGAGTCTAAAGGCATTCAATAAAGAAAACATGAAAAGCAGCCTGGCAATGCAAATAGCACGGATGCACAAAAGAAACGCGGATACGCTCGTAGAAGTCATGAAAAAGGCGTGTGACGAAACCTTAAAAAAGAATAGAGGACCATCAAGGAGAAAACTAGTATATTGGTGGAACAACGAAATCGCCAGCATGCGGGCTGAATGTATCACAGCCAGAAGAAAATATCAGCGACACCGTACTAAAAAAGGAGTGGCCGACAAAGTCTTGAAATCACTTCATTCGCTTTACAAAAAAGCTAAAAAGGATCTTCGATACCTAATCAACAAAGCTAAGCGGGATCACTGGAGAAAACTGTGTGAAGATCTCGACGACGATATTTGGGGAGACGCGTTTCAAACGTGCAAAAGAAGGCTCAAAATCCAATATCCAAACGTGCAAATGACGATGGAGGGAATGCTACAGGTAGTCGAAGTCCTTTTCCCACGCCAAAAACCCTTTCTTTGGCAACAACCTAAAGTTGTTGAAATTCCATTGTTCAACCAGGAGGAACTAGCTAATGCGGCAAATCGCATCCGAGATGGAAAATCCCCGGGACTAGACGGTGTGCCTCCAGAAGTAGTTAAGACCATCGCCCAGCAAGAACCTATGTTCACTCTGGAAGTAATGAATGCTCTCCTAACTGCTGGAAACTTTCCAGACAAGTGGAAGCGTTCCAGACTGGTCTTTATTAGGAAGGGAGATAAGCCAGTTGGAGAACCTTCATCTTATAGGCCCCTATGCCTTCTAGATGTGTCGGGTAAACTGTTAGAAAGTCTACTACTGAGGAGATTACAGAAGGAGCTTGACGCCGGACTGGGTTTATCCGATAAGCAATTTGGGTTCCGTAAAGGTAGATCTACCATGGGTGCAATAGAGGAAGTAAAAAAAATAGCAGAGAAAGCTAAAGCCGGCACACAACGGACTAAAAAAATGTGTGCACTAATAACTTTTGATGTGCAAAATGCATTCAACACTGCCAACTGGGAACAACTAATGGGCGAACTTACAAGAAGACGTATAGCACCTTACCTACTACGAATGTTAAGAAGTTACCTTACCAACAGAAAACTAGTACTACAGGCCCTAAATGAGACGGTAGAAGTAGAGGTAAGCTGTGGTGTCCCACAGGGCTCTATATTAGGTCCCACGCTATGGAACGTCTTATACGACGATATTTTAAGAATGAAGCTGCCTGAAGGCGCCACGCTAATTGGTTTCGCGGACGACTTAGCCTTGGTCGTAACCGCAAAAAATGAACAAGGAATAATGCGTACTGCAAACCACGTAATCTGTATGGTAACCCAGTGGATTACAACGAGGAAACTGAAGCTAGCTCCCGAAAAAACCGAGGCAGTCCTTTTGACAGGACAAAGGAAACTTATGCCAATCAAATTTAAAGTGGGAACCACGGAAATAATCCCAAAACAACAAATAAAATACCTGGGCATTTTAATAGATAGAGGACTTACGTTCTCTGCACATCTCACAGATGCTGCAGGAAAAGGATTAAAGACACTGGGAGCAATGGAAAAAATAATGCCAAACGTTGGGGGACCCAGAAGCTCCAAGCGTAAACTCTTAGGAATGGTAGCACAATCTGCTATGTTATATGGAGCTCCACTCTGGGCAGAAAAAATGAATACAAGAAGCTGCGCAGAAAAATTGGAATCAGTACAACGTAAAATTGCACTTCGTATATGCAGTGCATACCGTACAGTATCTGGAGAGGCAGCATTAGTAGTCGCCGCTATTGCACCCATCGATTTGCTCGCAAAAGAAAGAAAAGACATAAGCAAGGCAGGCCACAACAATCGCAAGCAGAAAGCTAGAGTGAATCTCCTCAACGAATGGCAGCAAAGATGGTCACATACAGAGAAAGGCCAGTGGACTAGGCTACTCATACCAGACTTAACTGTATGGACCAACAGGAAACACGGAGAAGTTAGTTACCATCTTACGCAATTTCTAACTGGTCACGGTTGTTTCAATGACTTTCTACACCACATTGGTAGATCATCGGATAATTCCTGTGTATACTGTGGTGAAATAGACACAGTAAACCACACAATATTTGAATGCTACAGATGGGAAAGTGATAGGGAAGAAGCTGTAAAGAATATGGGTACACCTTTTGACGCACGAACAGTCATGGCCTATATGTTAGAAAATAAAGAAAATTGGGACAAGATCCACAGACTTATCCGAACAATAATATCGACAAAAGAAACAGACGAGAGAAAGAGACGAGTGACCAAGTATAGTCAAAACTAACTACAGCGACTAAATGACAACAACCAGCACTCTGAAGCCATGCGATAAGCGTTTCCGGAGAGCCTGGTTGGTTTCCTGGGGACCACTTGTCTGTATAAAGTACAGCTACGCCCCGAAAAAAAAAAAAAAAAAAAAAGTCTTGTCTGTCTAGTCTTGTCTGTCTAGTCTTGTCTGTCTAGTCTTGTCTGTCTAGTCTTGTCTGTCTAGTCTTGTCTGTCTAGTCTTGTCTGTCTAGTCTTGTCTGTCTAGTCTTGTCTGTCTAGTCTTGTCTGTCTAGTCTTGTCTGTCTAGTCTTGTCTGTCTAGTCTTGTCTGTCTAGTCTTGTCTGTCTAGTCTTGTCTGTCTAGTCTTGTCTGTCTAGTCTTGTCTGTCTAGTCTTGTCTGTCTAGTCTTGTCTGTCTAGTCTTGTCTGTCTAGTCTTGTCTGTCTAGTCTTGTCTGTCTAGTCTTGTCTGTCTAGTCTTGTCTGTCTAGTCTTGTCTGTCTAGTCTTGTCTGTCTAGTCTTGTCTGTCTAGTCTTGTCTGTCTAGTCTTGTCTGTCTAGTCTTGTCTGTCTAGTCTTGTCTGTCTAGTCTTGTCTGTCTAGTCTTGTCTGTCTAGTCTTGTCTGTCTAGTCTTGTCTGTCTAGTCTTGTCTGTCTAGTCTTGTCTGTCTAGTCTCGTCTGTCTAGTCTTGTCTGTCTAGTCTTGTCTGTCTAGTCTTGTCTGTCTAGTCTTGTCTGTCTAGTCTTGTCTGTTTAGTCTTGTCTGTCTAGTCTTGTCTGTCTAGTCTTGTCTGTCTAGTCTTGTCTGTCTAGTCTTGGCTGTCTAGTCTTGTCTGTCTAGTCTTGTCTGTCTAGTCTTGTCTGTCTAGTCTTGTCTGTCTAGTCTTGTCTGTCTAGTCTTGTCTGTCTAGTCTTGTCTGTCTAGTCTTGTCTGTCTAGTCTTGTCTGTCTAGTCTTGTCTGTCTAGTCTTGTCTGTCTAGTCTTGTCTGTCTAGTCTTGTCTGTCTAGTCTTGTCTGTCTAGTCTTGTCTGTCTAGTCTTGTCTGTCTAGTCTTGTCTGTCTAGTCTTGTCTGTCTAGTCTTGTCTGTCTAGTCTTGTCTGTCTAGTCTTGTCTGTCTAGTCTCTTCTGTCTAGTCTTGTCTGTCTAGTCTTGTCTATCTAGTCTTGTCTGTCTAGTCTCTTCTGTCTAGTCTCTTCTGTCTAGTCTCGTCTGTCTAGTCTTGTCTGTCTAGTCTTGTCTGTCTAGTCTTGTCTGTCTAGTCTTGTCTGTCTAGTCTTGTCTGTCTAGTCTTGTCTGTCTAGTCTTGTCTGTCTAGTCTTGTCTGTCTAGTCTTGTCTGTCTAGTCTTGTCTGTCTAGTCTTGTCTGTCTAGTCTTGTCTGTCTAGTCTTGTCTGTCTAGTCTCGTCTGTCTAGTCTGTCTAGTCTGTCTAGTCTTGTCTGTCTAGTCTTGTCTGTCTAGTCTTGTCTGTCTTGTCTGTCTAGTCTTGTCTGTCTAGTCATGTCTGTCTAGTCTTGTCTGTCTAGTCTTGTCTGTCTAGTCTTGTTTGTCTAGTCTTGTCTGTCTAGTCTTGTCTGTCTAGTCTTGTCTGTCTAGTCTTGTCTGTCTAGTCTTGTCTGTCTAGTCTTGTCTGTCTAGTCTTGTCTGTCTAGTCTTGTCTGTCTAGTCTTGTCTGTCTAGTCTTGTCTGTCTAGTCTTGTCTGTCTAGTCTTGTCTGTCTAGTCTTGTCTGTCTAGTCTTGTCTGTCTAGTCTTGTCTGTCTAGTCTTGTCTGTCTAGTCTTGTCTGTCTAGTCTTGTCTGTCTAGTCTTGTCTGTCTAGTCTTGTCTGTCTAGTCTTGTCTGTCTAGTCTTGTCTGTCTAGTCTTGTCTGTCTAGTCTTGTCTGTCTAGTCTTGTCTGTCTAGTCTTGTCTGTCTAGTCTTGTCTGTCTAGTCTTGTCTGTCTAGTCTTGTCTGTCTAGTCTTGTCTGTCTAGTCTTGTCTGTCTAGTCTTGTCTGTCTACTCTTGTCTGTCTAGTCTTGTCTGTCTAGTCTTGTCTGTCTAGTCTTGTCTGTCTAGTCTTGTCTGTCTAGTCTTGTCTGTCTAGTCTTGTCTGTCTAGTCTTGTCTGTCTAGTCTTGTCTGTCTAGTCTTGTCTGTCTAGTCTTGTCTGTCTAGTCTTGTCTGTCTAGTCTTGTCTGTCTAGTCTTGTCTGTCTAGTCTTGTCTGTCTAGTCTTGTCTGTCTAGTCTTGTCTGTCTAGTCTTGTCTGTCTAGTCTTGTCTGTCTAGTCTTGTCTGTCTAGTCTTGTCTGTCTAGTCTTGTCTGTCTAGTCTTGTCTGTCTAGTCTTGTCTGTCTAGTCTTGTCTGTCTAGTCTTGTCTGTCTAGTCTTGTCTGTCTAGTCTTGTCTGTCTAGTCTTGTCTGTCTAGTCTTGTCTGTCTAGTCTTGTCTGTCTAGTGTTGTCTGTCTAGTCTTGTCTGTCTAGTCTTGTCTGTCTAGTCTTGTCTGTCTAGTCTTGTCTGTCTAGTCTTGTCTGTCTAGTCTTGTCTGTCTAGTCTTGTCTGTCTAGTCTTGTCTGTCTAGTCTTGTCTGTCTAGTCTTGTCTGTCTAGTCTTTTCTGTCTAGTCTTGTCTGTCTAGTCTTGTCTGTCTAGTCTTGTCTGTCTAGTCTTGTCTGTCTAGTCTTGTCTGTCTAGTCTTGTCTGTCTAGTCTTGTCTATCTAGTCTTGTCTGTCTAGTCTTCTCTGTCTAGTCTTGTCTGTCTAGTCTTGCCTGTCTAGTCTTGTCCATTTAGTATTGTCTGTCCAGTCTTGCCTGTCTAGTCTTGTCTATCTAATATTGTCTGTCAGTAAGGAAAGATGGTATATTCTGGCACCACCGCCTTATGGGAAAATTGCATGTAAAATCTAGTACCAGTTGCCTTATGGAAAATCCTGGGAAATATCCTATGTTCTATTCTTAGCGCCACCACATGGCCGGGGAGTGTGAGGTCTATGTAACCCCACGCTAAAGGGGGTGTGAGGTCTATGTAACCCCACATCCGTCGGTCATGTGATGGCGGTGGGAATAGAACATAGGATCTTTCCCAGGATTTCCCCAGCTACTAGATTTTATACGAAATTTCTCATAAGGCGGCTGAGTCAGGATTTTACATGTAATTTCCCCATAAGGCGGTGGTAATAGAACATACCATCTTTCCCTACTAATTATCATTTGTATTAAGTTTGTGTAATTGCAAAATCGAAGGTAATTAAATATATGAATACCTGTATTACTCCGCCGCCGTTACTGTTTTTTGAAAACGATAAAAACTCTTCGGGTAAACCAATAGCTTTACCTACAATTTGAAAAGATCAGTAACAAATATAAATGAAACGTCTTTTTTATAAATACACTACCTAACCAGTCCAGCACGATTGTTTCTAACTCTGTACAAGCTGGACTAGACACCTAAAACAAAACAAATTATTAATATAAAACATGTCGTCTCACCTTGTTGCAACCTTAGAGAAATAAATGGTTTTTCAGAAATCATGAGATAAAATATTCTTAGAATAGGTCAAGGAATAACACTTAAAATTTTTGCCGCATGTTTCCCTTACACCACCCTGTATACAAGCTTGAGAACAAAGTTTATTCTACACCATCAGACTAGATTATTTCAAGTCTAGTCAAGATGAAACCTTCAAGGCCAAGTCAAGTCCACACAATCAGTTTGAATTATTAAAAGTCTAGTCTAGATGAAACCTTGAAGACCAAGCTTAGTCTACAAACTCAGATTGGAGTATTCAAAGTCTAATCTAGATGAAATCCTGAAGGCCAAGTCGTCTAGTCTACACACTCATATTAGGTTATTAAAAGTCTAGTCTAGATGAAACTTTGAAGACCATGTTTAGTCTTCACAATCAGATTGGATTATTAAAAGTCCAATCTAGATGAAATCTTGATGACCAAGTCTAGTTTATACACTCAGATTAGATTAATAAAACTCTAGTCTAGATGAAATCTTGAAGACCAAGGTTAGTTTTCACAATCAGATTGGATTATTAAAAGTCCAATCTAGATGAAACCTTGAAGACCAAGTTTAGTCTATACACTCAGATTAGATTAATAAAAGTCTAGTCTAGATGAAACCTTGAAGACCAAGTCTAATCTATACACTCAGATTAGATTAATAAAACTCTAGTCTAGATGAAACCTTGAAGACCAAGGCTAGTCCTATACACTCAGATTGGATTATTAAAAGTCTAATCTAGATAAAATCTTGAAGACCAAGTCTAGTCTACACATTTAGATTTGATTATTAAAAGTCTTGTTTAGATGAAACCTTGAAGACCAAGTCTTGAATATAATAAACGACTTGTGATACAATAAACAAAATATATGTTGAATTTGAGTGAATCTGTATGAATGCGCAATATATTTACCCAAGAAAATCCAATGCATCCGATAGCATCCGATAACATATCACCCAGTATAGAGGGAAACGAATTTCCGGAAGGAAAGTACGCATGGAAGCCGGGATGCTGCCAATGCGT
The DNA here is from genome assembly GCA_944588485.1 of Phosphuga atrata. Taxonomy (NCBI): domain Eukaryota; kingdom Metazoa; phylum Arthropoda; class Insecta; order Coleoptera; family Silphidae; genus Phosphuga; species Phosphuga atrata. Next base: position 69,455,537 of record OX155894.1, on the reverse strand, counting down.
GACGCCCGGCATGATCTTGCTCTCAACGTCCTCCATAATCTTCTCCCATTCCTCTGGCAGTTCCGGCGCAGTGTCCGGTAACAGATTCCTCAAGTATCCGGGACTCACATCGGGAATCACCCGGCGCTCTGCAATGGTCTTCAGGTATTTGCAAATGTATTCTATCATCTGCTTGCCGTGGATTCTAAACTGCTCAACGTCCATTTTGCCGGTTGGATAAAGTTTTTTAATTTTTTCTGATTGATGGATGGGGTTTGACAAAGCACTGGGTGCGTTGTTTCCTAAAAATAATCCACGACCTTGTTATTCAAAAGTTTGTTTATTTTTCTGCTGAAGCTGCAAATAAAAATAGTTCGGATGAAGCTGTTAAGTGGATTGATTTATACGTAAAATGTTTAAAGTAATAACATAAACTTCCGTCCATATAAATCGACCCACACTAAACTTTTGACTTTAACTATTTTTTTTTTAGAAACTATTTATAAGATAAAATAAAGAAATATGCCATTTGAAAGACAATTTAATACACTTTAATATGAGTTTAAATATATTTCGGTTTCTTGTGTTTAACATAGTGAAATCAACTCATGAAATGAATTAAATGTTTATATTACTTTTAAAACTTTATATTTAAAATATTTTTTTAAGTATTGACATTTATATAAGTTAACAATTAATTTTTAATAATGCGTATGACCCCCTCTTGCCCTAATCTCTAAAACGATTAGATCTAATCAGGTTCGCTATATTATTTCTTGTGAGATGTCTCTTCTTCTACTGCAACAAAAAGCTCTGGGATAGAGGTTGGGACCCGAAGCCTCGAACTCTTCGTTTAAGCTTATCCCATAAATGTTCTATCGGATTTAGGTCGGTACCGCATGCTGGCCACTGCTTAACCCGAAAACCGATTTCTGTAATGTCATCTTGCACGATTCTTGCGGTATGCGGCTTCGAATTGCCATGCGTAAAGATAAATTCTTCTCCAATGTAGTCGACGTAAGGTAGCACATAAACTGCTAAAATCTCGATGTACCTAGGGCACGTTAAACCTCTCCCGTCACCACGAATAACCCACCTCTCTTCTCCCGTGACCACGAGTGCTCCTAATGATGAAAGCAAGGTCGGTTCGTGCTCCCATGAAACTTGCACCCCAGATCATACAAGAACCACCTCCATAAGCAGTCCGCTCTTCAATGCAGCATTATGCAAATCGTTTTCTTGATCTCCGGTACAATTTTCTTCTTCGGTCATCTAAGAACAACACAGACCCCCATTGTTTCACCGTCCAATTTAAATGATCCCTTGCAAAACGCAGGCGTGCTTGACGATGAACTGGGGTAAGTTTTTCACAAACTGCAGGTGTCTTAGGGGTCATGTTAGTCTTCGTCTTACTTTCCACTGACTAATAGCCACTGTTCGTACTTCACGAAGCTGATGTTGCAGTTGAACAGCATTAAGGTGACGATTTCTTAATGATGTTGACACAATAAAGCGGTCATCCTGAGCCGTTGTAAATCTCCTTCTGCATGTACCAGGTCGTTTATGAAAGGAGCCAGTATCCCCATAACGTTAGAACATTCTTCGAACCGCGGCGCGCGTCGTATCCAGTTGTCGAGCAACAGCTCGCTGGCTCGCCAGTTCAGTCCCAGCCCAACTTTTTTTTGTTTTTCTCGTTACAACCACCACATAAATACGTTCGTTTTTGTATACCGGTTGCTACGGCTATAAACGATATGCATTCTTGAAAAATTTAAACTCATAATAAAGCATATTAAATTGTTTTTTTTTGTTCTTTTGTTTTATTATTTTATACTTTATTTACTTCAAGAATATTAATAATTATTATTATTACCAACTAGTTTCGGCTCTTTATTATTATAAATATATTATTATAAATTTTATATATGAAAATAAAACTAAAACTTTGAATTTCTTATATGTCGATCGTCAATTTATTTTTTTTTTGTAAATACTTTATTAATTTATTTAGGTGGTATTTACAAAAAAAAAACAAAAAAAAATTGACGATCGACATTTTATTTTCATATATAAAAGTTCATGTTTTACCCTGATAAACTAGTTGGTAATAATAACAATTATAAATATTCTTGAAGTAAATAAAGTATAAAATAATATAACAAAAATTACAAACTTAAAGATGGTCAAATACACAAATAATATTAAATTGTGTTTCACACGACATATTTCTTTATTCCGTCTCATAAATAGTTCAGTTTGACAGAATTAATAAATTCACTAAATTTTAACCATGCTTATAATATGTAAAAATAGTATAACACTTGTTATTCAGAGTTATATAAATTTAGACATTTATCATGACTCGAGTTTTGACTGCTCAAATTTCATTTAAAGGTCACTTGAAAATCTTAATATTATTAACATTTTATTATTATTGTTTATAATTATTTATTATTATTTAATCCAGCCATCAAGGAAAGCGACAAGCAAAAAAGAATTGGGTTGAGTCTAATGATGCGTAGATCGTTAATAAGGTATGTAAAACCCACCTTTGTAAATGCAATCAGACAGGAGGTTTTAGATTTGACTCTAGGTGATGTTTTTACAACAGAGTTAATCTAGGATTGGCGAGTATTCGACGAGCCATCAATGTCACACCACCAAAAGATTGAGTTCCACTTAGGTGAGTTACACAATTTGGTAATAGAGTGCAGGAACCCTAGGTGTACTGATGGGGAACTCTACAAGGAGATCTTAAGACAGGAAACCGAAGGTCTCCGCCTCATAATAAACACAACAGACGAGCTGGAAGCAGCATCGTCTCATCTAAAAGGCGTTCTAACACACGGCTATGAGACTAGCAGTCCTCTCAAAAAGATGCAGAAATCAAGGGCTGTTCCTTGGTGGAATAAAGCGCTAAGACGTCTGAGAAAGACGGCTAGGAAAGCATTCAACGGTGCGAAAAAAACAGGCAACTGGGAAGCCTACAGAGTAGCACTTATTGATTACAATAAAGAATTGAGAAGGTCGAAAAGGAAAACCTGGAAGTCACGCCAGGTGAGGGCATTGATCAATCCGCCCCAACGGCAAAGGCAAAGGACTACTCAAATGAAATTGGGCTTATTAAGACACCGAGTGGTAAGTATACCAAAGATTTAGAGGAAAGTCTAAGCGTTTTACTGCAGACGCACTTTCCCGGCTCTAAATCAACATAACTGGTGAAGGGATAATGCGGATGAAGCGCCCAACCAAAATCTGCAAAAACATAGCAACAACCATGTTTACTGTTCAAAAAGTCGCATGGGCTGTGCAACAGTTTTAAGCCATTTAAGTCTGCCGGACCCGATGGCATTTTCCAGGCAATGCTGCAGAAGGGGATCGAAACCATAGCCGCCTGCACTGCTGAGATATTTAAGGCTAGCTTTCGACTGGCGTAATACCGCTGGAATGGAAAGAGGCCATGGTGATATTCATCCCTAAGGTAGGGCGCTGGCCTCAAGACCTGGCAAAGTCCTACCGACCAATTATCCTCACTTCCTTCCTCCTGAAAACAATGGAAAAATTGTGGACAATCACATACGGTGCGGACCTCTCAAAAGAAATCCTCTCCATAAGCACCAATACGCTTATCAGCCAGGCAAATCTACAGTGGACGCTCTACACGAGATAACGACCACATTGGAAGCAGCACTGGACTGCAAAGAAATTGCAGTAGGTATCTTTATAGAAATAGGGGAAGCATTTGACAACACAACCCGTTTATCAATAAAGAATGCAGCCACCAACAAAGGGAACGAAGACCCTATCACTAAGTGGATTCAAGACATTCTGACCAATCGTAAAATTACCGCCGCACGGGGGGGATCAACGAGGACGGTAGCCACAGAGAGAGGATGCCCACAAGGGGGGTATTATCGCCTCTGCCAAGGTGCCTGGTTGTTGTTGATCTCCTAGATGTGTTAACAAACAACGGGTACAAGGCGGTACATTTATGTTATGTACTATATTAGTTTTATTTATATATGTATTGTGAGATTATTTATGTATGTATTGTGAAAATTTTGGAAGCAATTTATAAACCCGTAAGGGTAATAAATATACATAATACTAGGGTACAAGGCGGTTGGTTATGCAGACGATGTTGCCATCGTAATAAGGGGTAAGTTTGGTAGCACAATCATGTACCTTGCACAGAGTGCACTTAACATCATCAACGGTTGGAGCAAGAAGGAGGGCCTTAGTGTCAACCCGAGCAAAACAGTAACGGTCCCCTTTACCAGAAAGAGGAAGCTGAACTTGAAAGCTCCGAGCATTGATGGTCAGACGTTAGAGTTCTCCGAGGAGGTGAAATATCTAGGGGTAACCTTGGAGAAGAAACTCACTTGAAACTCGCTGAACAAAACAAAACGCTATCTGAACAAAACGCTATCAAGAGCCACAGCGGCCTTTTGGATCTGCCGTAAGCTTTTTGGGAAAACATGGGGACTAAAACCCAAAATGGTCCTATGGTCTTACACAGCAGTGGTAAGACACCTACGGTTTACTCGTATGGTGGTACAGAACAAAGGAAAAAAAGACCCATGCTACGTAGCATGCTAATAGCATGCTACAAAAGCTTCAACGGCTCGCGTGCTTGGGTATAACAGGAGCGATGCAGTCTACTCCAACCACAGCAATGGAAGTTTTGTTGGATCTACTCGCACTGAACAAGCAGGTAGAAAAAGAAGGTATTCTCAGTGCTCTGAGGCTAAGGTGTTCATCGCCTATTCAGAGACACATGAAAATAAGGGAACAAATCGGAGAGGAATTTTTGAAGCATCCCTGGGACACAATGTCTACAGAATACGACTTTGACACAGCCGTTGAAGTGGTCATTAATGACCGCCAAAGCAGTGTTCAAATAATCAAACATCTGAAAGACAAAGCGTTCATGTGGTAAACCGACGCATCAAAACCTGCTAAGGGCACAGGAATTGGCATATACAGCCCGTCACAGGGAGTCTACGGCATTGGGCCAGGCTCCCACGGTACTACAGGCTGAAATTATAGCCATTGAAAGATGCGCACAAATCTGCATAAAGAAACGTCTTAAAGGAGTGCAAATCTACATCCTAACGGACAGCCAGGTAGCTCTAAGGTATTTAAAAGTCCACAACTTTGGAGGAGCCAACTTGTGGGCTTACAAAGGCCCACTTAAGGCAAGGGGTTAAGAAATGGGAAGAATAGCAAAAGAAAACCTACTGGAAGAAGACGGGAGGACAGAGGCAAGCTAAAATGCTCATAAACTATTTTGCCGCAATAACGCAGCATATGCTAAGCTTCTCTAGAAGAGAAATCAGAACTTTGGTTGGCATACTCACAGGACAATGTCCGGCGAGATATCACCTACACAAATGAGAAAGGCAGAGGAAGTTACCTGTAGATTATGTGAATCAGACGAAGAAACCGCTGAACACATAATGTGCACATGTGCAACGCTTGCACACACAAGGCTTGCCCACTTCGGGGTCGCAAGAATGACAACCTTGGAGCTGAGTAGCAAGCCTCTCAGGAATATCCTAGACTTCGTTCACGAAGTTGAATTCCTGGGAGAGTAATTGTTGTAGGATCAAGCACAATAGATCAAGTTGGTCGCAGTGCAGAAAGGCTTTGCAGCCAAACGACCCCCACACACACAAAATGGGATGAGTCTGGTAATGACGAGGAAAAAAGGGGACGCCAAGCTTTTCAGAATCGCTAAGGCACGATACAGGGCTTCAAAAGATCTCACACACATCAGGCAGATGAAAAGTGAACAAGGAATTGTATTTCAAGATGAAGAGCATGTTAAGAAGAGATGGGAGGAATATTTTGAAAAGTTGCTAAATGAGGAAAATGCTTTGCTTGTGTTTGAGAATTGTATCCCAAATCACAACGTAACAACTGGCATATGCAGGGTAGAGGTTGTAACTGCTATTAGGAGAATGAAATGTGGAAAAGCAACCGGACCCGATGAATTTCGGGTGAAGAGGGTGGGGTGAAGTGAGCATAGATATGTTGTGGAATCTATTCCAACAGGTACTTCAAGAGGAATTAATGCCCAAGGAATGGCGGGAGAGTACGATAATTCCTATTTATAAGGAGATAGGTGACATTCAGGATTGTGCAAATTACTGAGGAATAAATCTCATCTCTTACCCAATGAAGATCTGGGAAAAAGTTATTGAAAGTAGGCTTTGGGTGGAGACGATAATAGGAGATGAACAGTTGTTATTTTAGCACTTACAGAACAACAGATGTTATTTTAACACTTAGGCAGGTCATGGAAAAGCACAGGGAGAAGAGAAAAGAACTACATATTGTGTTCATAGACATAGAGAAAGCTTATGATCGGGTGCCCTGTCAGGAGGTATGGAGATGCATGAGATGCAGGAGAGTACCGGGGAAGTATGTGCGCATTGTTCAGGATATGTACCGTGGAGCAAGGACATGAATTAGAAGCAGTGTAGGATTGTCAGATACTATACCGGTCCAAGTAGGTCTTCATCAAGGATCTGCATTAAACCCCTATATTTTTGATCTTATAATGGATGTCTTCTCTGAAAGCTTAAGAGAACCAGCTGCTTGGTGTATGCTATTTGCAGATGATATTATTTTATGCAGCACAAACAGCAACAGCTTGAATATAAAATGGAATGCGGCAGAAGATCCATAGAGGCCTTAAAATCAGTAGGAATAAGACCAAATACCTGTACCTTGGAGGAACTGGAAATGAAACTATTCAGATGGATGGTAGCCAGCTACAGGCAAGGGACAGTTTCAAATATTTGGGATCCACTGTATCTGACGATGGCAATTTACATCTGGAAATTACCCACCGAATTCAGGTTGCCTGGTTAAACTGGAAAAGGTTTATTCTCTGTATTCTCTGTGACAGAAGACTGAATATCCAAGTAAAGGGTAAAACCTATAAATGTGCAGTGAGACCTGCAATGCTATACGGAGCAGAAACTTGGCCAACAGTGCAAGCGACTGGAAGTAGCTGAAATGAAGATGCTAAGATAGATGTGTGGTCTTACAAGAAACGATCACATCAAAAACACCTTCATACGAGGCAGCGTAAATTTGACTGAAATATCAAAAAAGGTGCAAGAAAGACGCTTGCTCTGGTATGGCCACATTAAGCGCAGGGATGAGAGTTATGTAGGAAAGAGAGTGCTAGATCTGGAGGTGGAAGGCAAACGGGCAGGCCTAGAAGAAGATGGATGGACTGCGTGCAGGATGATCTCCGGGAGAAGCAGTTAACAGAAAACACCATTTGGGACCGAGGAAAGTGGAAACTACTTGTCATAAACGTCGTCCCCATATGAACGGGAAAAGACGAAGAAGAACAAGATTTTTTAATATTTGAGGAGTTGGAGTAAAAACCGAGTTAAGTGCCAAGAAATCAATTTCGTTTTGGCAGGTAAATGCAAAGCTCAGTAAACCGACGTAAACGTAAACCAAAGTACAGGATGACAAATTAGGAATGTCCTGATTTGAAACTGCAATTATCGAAAAAACGAAATAAGTTGGACACAAACTTACTATTCATCGCAAAGCTAAAAACTTAATATTCAACCTACCTTAATATTCTCTTTATAAATACTTTTTCAATTCAACACTTATTAGTTTTCTATTTTAAATAATCTTCACACAGATTTGAAAATTTCAGATATTCGTTGTCCAGGTCCATTGTGTTCTAGGGAAGTGGAAAGTTCTCTTCGTTATCACTGCATTTATCCAATCGAAAAATAAATGTCCTCGAAACATACTTTTTCCAGCTGAATTCTATTAAAAGCCAGAAAATTTTCCGCACCGAGAAAAAATATCTCAATGAATTTATAAAAAAATATTTCGTGTTTCAGGCTGTTTTTTTTTTAACGGAGGCTGACTGCAACCTTTTCTTGTGAACGGCGGTTTGGAAATAGATTGCAAGACAGTTTTTTTTTATTTTTTTGCAACCGATCCAATAATAAATGTTTTGTCTGAAAAAATGCCCTCTAACACCTATGTATTAAAAATAAAATTTAAAGAAGTAAATAAAATAAATCTCTTGTCGCAAAAGGGGCCTTCGTCCAAAAAAAGAAACTAGCTATTTTTATATTTATATTTCTAAATCATCTTTTCATCGCATGACAATATATTCAGCAAGTATAAATTTATAATATAAATCGGCAAGATTGTGTTCATTTGTGATTCATCTATTGATGATGATGAGGATTTTGTTAATTTAATGATTAATAATTAGAAGAGTTTCACAAAATCAAAAATAATTTCAAAACAAGACAGAGAAGATAAAATTAGACAAGTCTAGACAAGAGCACACGCGAGCAGCAAAAGCCAGATAAAGACCAGACAAGACCAGACAGAACCAGACAAACCCAGACAAGACCAGACAGGACCAGACGAGAAATTTTGAGAGATATTTTGTTTAAACAAGTAAATCTTAACTAAGTCAGATAAGACTGATTTTGAGACAATACTAGATATATCTATATTAGATATGCTAGATAATAGCGAAGGCTAGGTAATTCATGTTTCAATGCTACATATTACTTATCTATATAGATAACATATAGTATATAAAATGGAAAAATAAAAGGGAATAGATAATGTAGATTAGTTGAACAAACTGGATAAGACTTAGCATACTAGACAGCACAAGCTTTAATAACATATGTTACACTTATCTATATAGATAACTAACATGCAATAGACACATAGAAGAGAATAGATAATCTAAATTAGTTGAGCAAACTGGATGAGATTAGACTAGTCGCCAAAGCCGACGCGTCAGTTTCGCAGAGACGCAGCGAGATCAACTTCCGAACGTCGCGGCTTCGGCGACCGCTCCTGGCGTTTGTTAACGAAACATTCGTTATCACCCGTGCCAAAGATCCCCATCTTGTCTTTCTTATAACTAGAAAGTGTAGTATTTCTTTTTATTTCGCGCGATATGTGGTGTGGATTTATCTGCACTAACATAATATAAAATAATCTAACCATCTTATTTTGAAAGGAGTAATTCGCACGTACGCAATTTTTAAGCGCGAAATTGCATCTTAGGCACGAATGAGAACTAATGTATGCTCCTTTGAAAAACTCAGTTCTTCAATACCAGAGACAAATACACTGTCAGTAGAACGGTCGTGTCGGTGTAGAAACGAACCATTTAATTGGAAAATTTATAAGGAGTCCTTTTTTGGTTGGTTTCTACAGTTCTCTTCACTTAAATCGTATAGCATTGCATTCTGACACACTAAATTTATTAGTGTCTCATCTTCTTTTCTCCATTTCTTAGTTGATATATATGTCACAATATCTTACATCTATAATATACTTAGATGTATATTATGTAATATACAAGGTGGGCCATTGAAAACGAAACAGAGGGATTTTCGGATAGTTAAAGATGTATTCTCAAAAAACGCTCGGACACGTCAATTTTGTTTGTGAGGGGGACACCTTTTACAAGAAAATTTTTAGCCAAACCACTTAACCTCTTCACGCTGGGGCTCCTAAATACCTTTATTTTAGGAACTCCTATAATTTTAAATGGCACGGTGGCGTAAGTTATACCTCATTTGAAAGCCCGTTAAGCCCTGAAAACTAAACGGCTAACATTTTCTAAATCTATCGATTTGTTTGCGAGATAATTTGTTTGCGAAAGTTATGAACGCATTTTTAGTTTATGTCGTTGAAAGAAAATGGTGATCGTTAATTACAAGACCATTTGACTTTTCAACAAGATGGAGCGCCACCACATTATACGCAGGCTGTTCGGGAGTTTCTGGACAGTTTTCTCGGGACAATGGAATGGACGAAGATTTGCTATGGAATGGCCGGCCCGCTCACCTGATATAAGTCTTCCGGACTTTTTCTTGTGGGGTCACCTAAAGAGTAGAATTTATGCAAAAGAACCAGAGTCTCTGGAAGAGCAGTTTTTGTAAGAACAGATTGAGCAATTGGACTTCCTTTAAACGAAGGACGTGTTCATTTGAAATTAAATAATCTCGACAACAAATCGATAAATTCGGATAATCTTAACCGTTTAGTATTCAGGACAAAAAGGGCTCTCAAATGAGGTATAACTTACCCCACCGTGCCATTTAAAATTATAGGGGTTGTGGTCCCTGCGCGAAGGGGTTAAGTGATTTGGCTACAAATTTTCTTGTAAAAGGTGTCCCCCTCGCAAACAAAGTTTACGTATCCGGCGTTTTTTGAAAATCAATCTATAACTACCCGAAAATCCCTTCGTTTCGTTTTCAATGGCCCACCTAGTACCTAGTACATCTAAGATGATATATTGTATACTTAGATGATATATTGTAATTTAAAATATCAAAACCCTGTTGCGTTTGCAGCGACCGTGCGACTATAAAGGCCGATTCTCATATACGCGACACTCAGCTACGCGACGTTGCACAATGAACTGTCGCAAATATTTCACTGTCACTCAGCTACGCGATTATTTGGTGCAAATGTCAAATCTGTAGTTTCTTTACATTTCAGGTTAAGTTATATTTTCAAAATGTCAAGTTCATCAAGTTCCGATGATGGCTTTTTCGTCTTAGCCATGTGTTATGAAAATGAGAAACTAAAAGAAAAGGAAATATTGGGTGCATCGGATCTTGGATCGGATTGGGTGCGTCGAACAAGACTGTAGAATGAGAATTCCATACTCTCTTCAAACAATTACAAGAGTCTGTACTTACGAGTCACATCTAAATTTAAAGAAATTTCTTTTAAAATTAGATCTACTAACCTGTTTTGATTACTGTAATTTTTATTTTGTAAGTAATACAGTTCAAACCATGGCTCGTGCAAGTAAAGTAAAACCGGGATTTCGGATTATGGGGATCCCGGCCTTACACGAACACAGAGAAAGTCGGAGTTCTCAGACAAACTTCCCAGTAAAACTAATGCATACATTGACACTTTCAACATCAATACGCTAATCCAACCAGGAACGCTACACAACCTAACATTAGAATTAGACAAACAAAAGATCCAGATCCTCGCACTACAGGAGACACGTTTCACAGAGGAAGACACAGTAGACTATGGTAATTACCGTATATTCAAGAGCAAAACTGAAAAACGAGTCGCCATAGGTGCCCCTATCCTAGGAATGGCATTTGTAGTAAACAAAAAATGTTTAGGATCAGTAAAAGAAGTCACACCGGTCAACAACAGGCTAATGACCATGCACATCCAGTGCGCCAACAAAAAATACTCATTAATTAATGTACACACACCTACGAATGGGGACAACAAAAAAGTTCCAAGGAGAACAGACATATTTTGGCAAACATTAGAGAAAATAATGAATAAAATCCCGAAGGAAGAGACTAAAATCCTACTAGGAGATTTCAACGCACAAATTGGCAGAGAAAAAATGTATCAGAAAACAGTTGGGAAATTTCCCGCACACAAATTCACCAATAAAAATGGCATAAGATTAATCGAACTCTGTCAACAGAACAACCTCAAAATCATGTCCACGTCCCTCAGAAAAACACCTAAAAAACAAGACTTGGAGGTCTCCAATACAGTCCATCGGCGAATTCCAAATCGATCATAACGCAATCACACACCAGGCACAAAGAGAGATCCATGATACAGAGTACAAGTCCGCAGAGGTGCGAACATAGACTCGGACCAATATCTAACAAGAATTAAAATAAAATTCACTCCAAATAGAATACATAAAAAAAACACACCTGCAAAAATTCACAAAATGATCAAGGAAATAAACATGAAACAAGAATGGGATAAAGAACAGGCAAACAACTGCGCAGACTTCCACAGGAAAATCGTACAGAAGGCAAAATAACTGATTCCACTTGAGGAGAACTCAAGAAGAAAGACTCAGAATGTGAGAAAGCACTAGAAAAACGAAAACGGGCATTCCAAACCTATAACAGTAAAAAATCACCAGTAACACAACAGAAATTTAATGAAACAAGAAGAGAGGTCAAAAAAAATTTCAGACAAACCAAGAGAAAATTTATGAAAGAACACTTAAAGTCCATAGAGGAAAACTTCAGGAACTACAATACAAGAGACTTCTATAGAACATTCGCAGGTAAAATCAAAGGCTACACACCACAAAACCTATGTTTCAGAAGAGAAATAGGAGAGGTAGCACTCACCAATCAAGAAAACTGCAGAGAACTATCAATATATTTTTCTAATCTACTAAACTGCGAAGAACCCACCTCAAGATACCCCAGTTAAAAACTAGCAGAAAGACACCCGGATTCACCACCACCCACACAAGAAGAAATCAATAGACACATTCAAAGGCTCAAGAACAACAGAACATCTGGAGAAGATGGAATCATTGCGGAATTACTGAAAAATCTAGGACCAAACTCACTACGAGAATTCACACAAATTATTCAAGAAATTTGGCAAACTGAAAAATTACCAGAGGATTGGAAATGCGCACTCATACACCCACTACATAAAAAGGGGGACAGAGCTGATGTGAACAACTACAGATGCATCTCCCTATTACAACTCGCCTACAAGGTCATGTCCATGTGCCTCCTCCAAAGAGTAGAGGAACAACTAGAACACAAAATAGGGGAATACCAAGCAGGCTTCAGATCAGGTCGCTCATGCGCAGAACAGATCTTCACACTAAAAAACAGTATTCAAGCACAAAGCCATCAGAAATTCACCAGTTATATGCACCTTTGTGGACTTCAAAAAGGCATATGACTCCATAGACAGGCAATCACTTTTCGAAATCCTGGTAGACCAATGACTGGACTCGAAAATACTAGGACCCATTAAACAAACTCTATCAGACATAACATCAAAAGTAGAGTTCATGGCTGAAATTTCCGAACCATTTCTGATAAAAACAGGTGTCAGACAAGGAGATGGCCTGTCCCCGCTACTCTTCAATGTGGCTTTAGACAAAGTGATGAAAGAATGGAAAACAGAGCTAAAAGCTGAAAAGTGCTGGAAACCCACACAATTAGGAAGGACTAAAGACAAAGTAGAAATCACATGTCTAGCTTTTGCAGACGATATAGCAATACTTGCGGAGAGTGAAGCGTCAGCAATCAAGCAGATAGAAGTCGTCAATGATTGCGCAGAAAAAGTTGGACTGCAAATCTCCTTCACAAAAACACAATTCATTTGCACAAAAATCAACATACAAAAATTAAATACTAAATACAGTGAAATCAAAAGAGTATCCCATTTCAAATACCTTGGAGAAATTTTAGAACCTACAGGAGGAGAAAAAATAGCGCAAAAAAACTAGACAACAAAAAATGATGAGGGCCTTCTTCAAAACACGAGACATCTACAACAAACAATGCCTGTCAATAAACACAAAAGTTAAACACTACAACAATGTAGTGCGAGTGAGACGCTTACACTCCACACAAAAAGAGATCTAGAAAATCTTCTAAAAGAAGAAAGGAAAATCGTGAGTAAAATTTTAGGCCCAAAACAAACGGAAGACGGATACAGACTACACTCCAGGAAAACAACAGAAAAAATATCCAACCTCGCTTCAGACAGCAAGAAATGGAGACTCAAATTTTATGGACACCTCTACAGACTACCAGAAACCAGGATCGCCAAGCGAGTCCTCACATACATACAAGGAGTCAAGACGACAACTCCATGGATAGTCCAAGAGAGAAAAGATCTGAAAGAAGCACAAATAAACATTACAGAAATTGAAAATAGAGAGACTTACAGACAAAAGGTTAATAAATGGGAAGTGATGTCGGAGAATGAGAAGCCCAAGAAGACCGGAACAAAGTGGACGGAAGAAAGGAAGAGGATCCACGCAGAGAAAATGAGGAAAGTGTGGGAAAATAGAAAAAACATCACAAAATGAAGTCAAGTTTGCTTTGCGTGATCCCGTAGGGTCCAAACGCTAATAACGCTAAATGGACATGAATGGACAGTGCAGTAGCTAGGGACTGGCGAGGACTGGCCAGACGGGGGGACCTCAGGGTTGCGCCCCTGGCGCATTTTACCCTACCCATAGCCTACCCACAGGGCTGCTGGGGCACAGGCAGTGAGAATTAAAACATTGTGCTATGTCGTATTAAATTGTCATTATAATTGTCATATATATATTTATATATATATATATATATATATATATATATATATATATATATATATATATATATATGTATATATAAACAATTTAATACGACATAGCACAATGTTTTAATTCTCACTGCCTGTGCCCCAGCAGCCCTGTGGGTAGGCTATGGGTAGGGTAAAATGCGCCAGGGGCGCAACCCTGAGGGTCCATTTTGACTAGGCTTGTCCAGTCTTTAATTATTTTCGTTTAGTCTTCTATAATTTTCTCTTGTCTTGCCATTTTCCCTATTCATCTCTTTAATTTCGAATTTTTATAAAATCAAATTTCGCTATTTATTGTAATTACTATATTGGCAACACTTTTTTTTTATTTTCTAAGGGTGTCGCCCGTCTGTCATTTACAGCTGATTTTAGTCATTACAGTATAAAATTATTCTAATAAGTTTAACAATATAATTACCCATCGGGTTTAGTTTATATTGAAATTTTTAAATAACGCGATTTCAAAATGGAAATGCGCGATGTAACCTACGATAAAATCACATATGTAGAGACGGTAAGTTTGAATGCTTTAAGGTTATGTTGTGGTTTTTAGTATATCATGTTTTTAGACTTCTGGAAACAAAGTTAGCAGACAGACGATCCTATGCGGTTCGCAAAATATCGTTTTGCAAGGGAAAGTTATCGTGCAACAGGATTCTATTATTCGTGGAGATTTGGGCAACGTACGTATGGGCAGATACTGTATCATAAGTAAAGAAGTTGTTGTACGGCCAGCCCATAAGAAATTTAGTAAGGGGTGAGTGAGGAAATTCCTGTTTTGGGACATGTAAAGACAGCATGCAAATCAGTTTAATTTTTCTTAATTTGGATTCACAGGTTGCACTGCCATGCAATATTTCTTCTTTTTCTTCCAGGTAGCACTACAACCCTTGGTGGGTCTTGGCTGCATTAACGATTTGCCTCCATCGGTCCCGGTCCATCATGGCCTCCTTGCAGTCAGATACCTGCATAGTCTGTAGCTTGGGTGTAGCCAGGATTTAGTTTCGGGGGGGTTTTAAGATCAGGATTTAGTTTCGCGGGAGGGGGGTGGTTGTGGGAGAGGGTTTAAGAAAATACAGTAACAGAAATGCACCAATTTACTTTCCTAACTGACACACAAGGGTTCTTCAATATCAAACTTCACATCTACCATGCTCTCTTGAAGAGAGTAGTCTCTACTTGTCTCTTTATTTCAATATAACATTTATGTATATATTTTGCATATTTCGAGGGGGTTTGAACCCCCAAAACCCACCCCCTGGCTACGCCCATGGTCTGTAGATCCTTTAAAATGTTGTCCTTCCATGTGATTCTTGGCCGCCCCAGCGGTCTCTTTCTTGCTGGGTTTCCTTCCCAGTCGGTCGTCAGGTGCTCTTTGGACATGTCCAGCCCATCTAAGTCGCTGCGATTTTATTGATTTTACTCTATCCGCCTTTTGGTATAGGTCCTGGAGTTCTGCATCCGTCCTTATGCGATATTGCTCTGTGTTTGGATCCTTGACGGGGCCAAATATTCTTCTCAGGATCTTCCTTTCAGGCTGCTTTAGTAGAAGCTCATTGTGTTTCGGAAGGGTCCAGGTCTCACAGCCATAACAGATGATCGGTTTGATTATAGCCTGGTACACCCTCAGCTTTAATACTCTCGACACCGTTTTGGATTTCATGAGGATTTGCATGGCAAAGAAACACCTATTGCCACTGTGTATTCGTGTTTTAATCTCTTCGTTGCTGTCATTGTCTGAGCATATCTTGGCTCTGAGGTACTAAAACTGTCTGACACATTCGAAGTTATAGGTGTGAATTGTTATATTTTGACCAATTATGTACCTATTATGTGCAATATTTGTTCAGCATTTATCTGGCTTTAATCTAACCATGACCTAAACTAGAATAATTAGTGAATTGGGTTATAAATCATGTTGTTTACTTTAGTTCTAATTTTTGCCATGGATTACATGACCTGAAATTGGAATGAACTGTGGATTTATTCTTTTTTTAACATTGTTGATTAATATCCTCGTTTTCTTTGTGGCGCTACAACCCTTGGTGCGCCTTTGCCTGCTCCGCAACACCTTTCCATCTTCCTCTGTCTAATACCCATTGTCTCCAATCTATCACCTCCATTGTTTTTTCGGGACGAAAATCATCACTCACGAGCACGACACATCATCAAGCACGACATCATCAATCCACTTTTTTCTTGGCTATCCTCTTGCTCTACTTTCCACAGGCTCCACTCCATCATTATTCACTTTGCTTGGTTAAAGAATATATGTTTCAGATGTTGATTAATATTATGTAATATTTTTTTCTAGTGTTGCATTTTTCCCGTTAAATATTGGAGATCATGTTTATGTAGGAGAACGAAGCATAATAAACGCAGGCATGGTTGGGTCTTATGTCTACATAGGTAAAAATTGCGTGATTGTAAGTTGAATTATTAGTTGCAAGATATAGATCGTTTATTAAAGATTTGTCATCACAGGGTCGTCGTTGTCAGTTGAAGGATTGTTGCGTAATTGAGGATAATACTGTGTTAGCACCTGAGACTGTGGTGCCATCGTTTACTAGGTATGGAGGGTCTTCTGGGGTGCAAGTTGGTGAAGTTCCAGAATGTCAGATGGATTTAATGGTTGATTTTACTAAAAGTTATTATCAACATTTTATACCAGTAAAAAGGGAGATATAGATTAAGAATAAACACTTTTATATACAATTGTTTCTCAAGCTAATTTATTACTTGTATTAATTAAAAGCAAATCTTTTTATATATTAGATCTTTTTTTAATATTAATTTTCTTTTAAATATGTTTTTTAAATATCTTTCTTAATAAATATATTTATTTAGTTATTTCTAAAAAAAATATTTTGTTTTGTTTTAGAAATACATTTAATTTACTTAGTATCACTGAATTCAACTGTTGCATAAATGCAATGAAAGGGGAGAAACAGCAGACCCAGGGGGCATATTACTACTATTTAGTTGGCAGGAACAACGAGGAAGAAAAAAACCGCGACAGCACATAATAATCCGCTTTTTATCCGCAAACGATTGTAAAAAAAAATCCTGCACTTCCCATTTCCCGGGAAAACGGGGACCCGCTAACTTAAGGGGTTATATGGGTTTACTCGGAGGAAGAAAGGTCTATTTTCAACTTTTTTTCTACATAAAAAACAAAATATTTTATTCAAACTTTTTATTGTCATAAAGATTTATATTTGAAAAGGAATTTCTGAAATTTTCAAAGGAAAATATTCAAAACTCCGTCATTGTGACTCATTTCCCGTGACCCCTCCGAAAAAAGGTGCTTCCGCGTTGACAGTAGAACTCATCTCAAGTGAAAAAAAAAATTTTGCCTTTTAGTTAAGACCATAAACTAGAACTTGGACGAAGGAAAAAAAAAAGTGAAAATTGGATTTTTGGCAGACTTTTACAAAAAAATGCAAATTTTGGTAAAATTTGCTAATTTTTTTTTTTTTAATAGTTGCGATTGAAAAAAAAATCTTTTGTCCAAGTCCTCATGAATTGTATCTCGAAGACCTGTGTAAAATTTCATCAAGATCGGTTGAGTAGTTTTCGAAAACTTTTGACAACCGTCTTTGAAAACACAGTTTCGAGAAAAACGCGTTTAAAGTTTTGAGTAACGATAAAACTGGATTTTTTTAACTTATATTGCATCGTCGATTCCTGGGCCATAAAGTAAAGAACCTGCAGCAGCTGCAATGTCCAGGGCATCATTTTGCTCCTGTCTTCGACGAATCCTAGCTTCGCGAGTCTCGCTCGCTGATTTTTTTTTCAGCTGCGCACACGGTTTTCATCTGAAATTCTGGCATATTCGTGGGAATTTCGGCCAAGTTTTCCATACCATACCGTGCATAAATAATAATAAAGCTGTTCTAAAAATGTTCCTTCATTAAAAGTGCAAGCAGCGACCAATGCAGCAATATTAACGATCTTTGAACCAGCAGGAAGTATTTTTGGAGTAAACTTCCAGATTAACTTGTTCAAGCTTTCATTATTATTTTCTGTGAAACCACCAACACACCGTTCCAGAAGCTCATCTTTACTGAGATCTTCATAGATAAGTTTCATTGCAGTCAAAACATCGTTTGGTAATGGAGTATAATCATGTTTGAATGATGAAAGACTGTTCGTAGCTGATGCTCGCTACCAAGCGCACCAGGAGTCTGGACCTTTCGGGCAATTTCCGTGCTGAGGATTTTTGTCTGTAGAGCTGTAGTGATAATACGTAGCCCATATAGCGTCTTTCATTCGAAGTTCTCGAAACTTTAGGCATTTTTTAATAAATTTTACAACAGACACTTTAGATAACTTCAAATAAACTTCGTGATTCAAGAAGTAATCACCAACTGAAGTATTTCAAACTAGTTGCCCCTAGAAAGTGAAAGCAATGTACAATAAAGACAGACACACAATAGACGAGCAGCTGCTCCGATACATCTGCGGCGCGCTGAGCCTCTGACTTTGAGCACGCACCTTCCCAGGGTTGTATCTCCAAAACTTTTATTCGGATCGACTTGAAAATTTACGATAATATTCTCGAGATGTTGTAGAAATTAATAAGACAATAAAAAATTCGATATTTTAAAGCTGTGAAACCCATGTAACCCCTTAACAGAAAGTTAACGGGACTCACTCTAAAAATAATTATTTTGAGGCAATTAATGCACCTGAATTATCTGATTTTTATCCACAAACGAATGCCACCAGAAAAAAACGAACTTTTTCATTTCCCGGGAAAATTTGTGAAAGCCGATTTGCCAAACTAGCCGCGCGCGTCTCCTGCTTTCTTTCAAATATGCGGGCTGCATGCTAAGGCACTTTAGACGCAAGCGGCATGTTAAATATTTTCAAATATGAAATGTTCTTATTGTTGTCGCGACGATAGACCGGGAAGTGCTGGTTTCTGGTGGAGCCGCTCGCGTAGCTCCGGGTTTGAATATAACGTATTTGATTGTTTGGGGAAACGCGCGTGGATCCTATTTTTCCCCAACAATTTGGCCAGATCTGCCTGAGAAACTTGTATTGTCCGTGTTTCTTGGTCGCCATAGTGTTTTTTTAAGGAAAAACTTGATAGATATGAAAGAAACGCATTGTATGAGAGCGTCAATGGTGGCTAAAACTATCAAGATAACTGGAACCAAATCCACATGGTTCGATGAAGAATGCAGGAAAGAAAAGAAAAAGCTGAGAGAGGTGATAAACAGATGGAGAGAAGGAAGGGAGTCAAAGAAGAAATTAAGAAACAAAAACTGCAGCTTCAGAGAGTTATGAAGACAAAAAAGGAAGATGGGGAAAAGAAAAGGGTGGAAGAGATATCAAACAATAATGAAGAAGTTATGGGGGTTCCTAAGGAAAAACGGAGGTAGAAAGCAAGGAGTGACCGACAAATTTGAGATAGAGGATTGGAAACAGCACTTGGAGTTAGTAGGAGGGGAGGTAGAGCAAGAAGAACCGATGAGGCAAGAACTCGTTTTGAGGACAGTGGAAGAAGAGGAATTTTCAGTGAAGGAGATGTTAAACCTGGCAAAATCCTTAAAGAAAAGAAAGGGGGCAGGTCAAGACGGGGTACCGAATGAGGCTTGGCTGATGGCAAATGAGCAATGTTTGGAGAGAGTGACAGACGAATTCAATAGAATATGGCCGAAAGAAGTTGGAGTGCCAAAATGTTGGACTGTGGGGGAAGTGATACCTGTCTACAGAAGTGGTGAGAGGGACGTAATGAGAAACTATAGGGGTACAACGGTCATGGATTCATTCTATAAAATTTTTACGAAATTATTAGAAAGCCTTTTGGGGCAGTGGAGGGAAAAATGTTGCTACCAGAAACACAAGCAGGTTTTAGAGAATGAAGGGGAACTACTGAACATTTAATAACCCTGAGGTATATTATCGACCAGGAATTAACAAGTCCCATGGGTAAGCTCTTTTCTCTGTTCCTGGACTTAAAGACTGCATATAACACTGTAAATAGGAAAATGTTGTGGGAATGTTTCAAAAAAGGGGAGCTAGATTGTATCGAGCGGCTGTATAAAGAAACGTGGTGTAGGGTCAAAGTGAGAGGGAGAGTAAGTCGAGCGCTTTCAAAGTAGATATGGGTCTGAAGCAAGGCTGTCCGCTTAGCCCGGCACTCTTCAACATAAATGTGGCAGATTTGGAGAAGGTCCTGGCTGCTGGACAAGCAGGGTGAGTGGTGGTTGGCAGGAAGAAAGTGTGGAGTCTGGCGTACGCAGATGATGTAATAATACTGGCAAAATCGGCGGATGAATTGAAAGAAATGATTCAGAGATTAGAGAGATTTTTTGAAAAAAGAAAACTGACTGTAAATGTAGATAAAACAAAATGGATGAGGTTTAAGAAAGGTTTGTGTGTAAGAAGGAGAGGTTCGAATGGAAGGGAATGGAGATAGAACATGTTGCACATTTTAAGTATGTAGGGTTTGTATTTGTAGTGGGTGTGGTAATAAAGAGCATATAGAGTACGTGGCTAAAAAAGCGTGGGTGGCGGGAGAAAGGTTCTTGAAGGTATGGGGAAAAGAGTTTACCACAAATTACCTAGCAAAGGAGATGATTTCTATGTACCTTTGCTTGTAAGATAAAGATAATTTGGTTTGGAAGGCTTATTAGCGGAGTATATTAATGTATGGAGCAGAAGTGTGGGGAGTGGAAGAAGAATGCGTGGAAAAAGTAGGAGGCTTTTGGAAGGCTTCTTAGCGGAGTATATTGATGTATGGGAGTTGAAGAAGAAGAAGGCGTGGAAAAAGTGCAACGAAAATTCTTTAAAAAGGCCCTGAAATTAGACAGATCAACTCCTTTCCACATAGTACTGCAGTTGCAAAATGTATTTAAATGAGAATTGAAGCAAGCCGACGAGTAGCAAGGTATGAATGTAAGGTGAATGGAATGACTGAGGAAAGAATTGTAAAAGAAGTATTCAGGGTAGCAAGTTTGGAAGGAATGAATGGTAGGAGAGAGACAAATTGGGAAAGAATAAAAGGAAACTGTCTATCATGGAAATGGAGAGGTTTAGGAGGAAAGGCGTGCGAGTTGACTAATGGCTAGTTGTAAGGCTGAAGGAAGAAAGAATGTCAAAGGAAAATAACGGAGAGTAGATATAGTGAGGACTATGTGGAAATACAAATATTTGAAGAACTACCTAATGAATACCTGAAATGCCCAGTCAGTAATTGCCAGATTTAGATGCGGCTGTGAAGAAAGAGGGCGAAAGTATTGGATGGATCACAAGTATAAGAGTTGTGGTAGTATGTGGGCTAGCGAACGACGTGTGGGTGCAATGGTTTCAGGAATGGTGGGTGCAATGGTTTGCAAAATTTGAGAGTGGAACGATGGAGCGAGTGTTAGAGAGAAAATGGAAACAGCGCATGAATGAGGATGGTAGTGGTTTGGTAATGATGGAAAGGATAAAAGGATGGAAGGAACAGAGGAAACAGAGGAATGGCTTAGTGCAGTTTTTTTGTCTCTTGTAACTTGGACGTTATTTTTATGCTTTGCAATTATTGATTTTGTGGTTTTGGTTTTTTTTGTTGTTATAAGTTGTAAAGTTTATGTTTTTACGCCAATAAAGGTTATTATATATATAGTGGTTTTTACGCGCGAAAATTTCGTCGTCGTGAGCTAGATTTATACTGTATCGGCCTCATCAAGCTAACTTGCCAAAATCAGATGAAAATCGGTGATAAATGATCCTGAAATCCCGTCTTGGTTTCGTTGTCTCCCTTCCTGGTACCCCCTTATTAATAGGTGGACGTCCGGACGCGAGCGATCAGCGGAGGAAACGGTGAGTGTCTAGATTAGATAAAACCTTTGTTTATATTTCAATACAGTCCGCTAAAATATCGAACGCTACCCAAGTATCTTCCAAGCAAAGGTACAGTCAATCGCAAGATGCGCATTTTAGGTTAGAACTATCGCAAAAAATGAATATAGTCAAGCAGCCATCAAGGCTGTTAGCTCATACCCTATCAGATTCAAACTGGTGTAGGAAACCTAAACAAGCCTGGCAGAGAAAATAATAAGAACGCTATACTGGTTACAAGGACACACTGGTATAGAGGGAAATGAAGAAGCCGATCACCTAGCAAACAAGAGATCTAGTAATCCCTTTATGGGTCCGAAACCCTTTTGTGGTACGAGTATGAACACCAACTACCAAAGAGACAAATGTACATTGGAGCCCACTGCTTGAATGAAGAGGAGTGTTGCAATCAGTTCCTTGAATCCCACCCAGATTCACGTATTCTTAAAGGAATCAGGACTGGAAGAGGCGCTCTAAATGGGTAAGTATACCAACGATTAGAGCGGAGGTTACGAGCTGAAGGCAGGTGGATGAATGGAGAAACGAGTGCAAGAGACAGGGATGTACACAGACAGGAAAGAAGAGTAAGAATAAGGGAATCCAGGTACAATATGAAGTATGAGAGATGTATGATAGAAGAGATGCCGAAGTACCTGGGAAGAGAAAGTGCGAGAGAAAGGAAGCTAATGGAGAAAGGAAGCTAATGCAGAAAGGAAGCTAATGGAGAGAAAGGAAGGAGAGGGAGAATAGATATTGGATGGAAGAAGAAAAAGATTGTGTAGGATGTGCTTACCGGAGAGAGAGACAGTGAGCATATGTGGAATGAAAATGTGTCGAGATAAAAGAGAAGAAATACTGAATGAAGATGGAAGATAGATGCAGTGGATGAAAGAAGTATGGAAGAAGAGGGAACGGTTGGATAGGGAATTGTAAGTATAATGTCTTGACCGTTCCCGTTACGTGCTTTGATGTAGCGAACGGCTCACACACCATCTTAAGCAGAGCCGTCCTTAGATCGGGGCGAGCGGTAAACGCGGGGCCCAGGCCCCGGGCCCCGCACTTTGGGGGCCCCGCAGCCTTATGCGAACCGACAGCTTTACTACTAAGTAAAGATAGATGTTTATTTTACTTTTTTAATTTTTCTTGTGCAAATGAACAGTATTTGATATTCTTCTTTTGTCATTACAATAACATTTCAAAATCCAATATTATTTTGTTGATTTTAAATTATAAAAAAAATTGTCTAAGGGGCCCCAAAATTATTTTTTGCCCTTGTTCCCGCACTTGCTAGGGACGACCCTGATCTTGAGCAAAGTGTGCCAATGAGTAACAGAAGATATCAGTGTAATTCCAGGTATTTATTGATAGATTCGAAGATATCGTAATGATGATCTCTGAATGCACATATGATTGTAAAGATAAAGATAACCTGTAGGGGAATTAAATTATTATTGTTATTACCAACGATTAGAGGAAGAGGGTGGGGTACAATAGATGCATAATGGTCGCAGTACAAGTCACCACTGAAATCTAGAATCTATCATGGTGAGAATAAAGTGTCGCATGAAGTATCGTCGAAGTATTTCCGAAACAAACTGCGTGCCGTCGAAGTGCAACGAAATGTCGGGTGGCACAAATGTCAAAACTTCGAAAATACTTCAAGGAAAATCTAGGGCTTCACTGTATAAATTTCAATGAAGATTTCGATGAAGAAAAACATTTCCCTGGGGATGTGACTTTGACGATCTTCATTGACTTATTACCGACTCTTAGACATTTAATTTTCACCAGGGTAAGAAAAGAATAGCCATTTGCATGAATATATCGTTTAGGGACAAACATAAGCATCAAGAGAAGAAGCGGTGTTGCGGACGCCATTGAAAGAAGCAGAAACCTGATGTGGAGTTGGGCAGGTCACATAGCCAGACAAAAGGACAACAGATGGACCAGGAGCATAACGGAATGGAGGCCGTGAAATAAGTCATTCCGAAGCAGATGGAGACCCGCGTCAGATGATCTAAAACACATCTGCACCAACTGGTTGACCATAGCGCAGAACAGAGAAGAATTGAATTCATTACGGGAGTCTTACGTTCAGCAGTGGACAGCTCTAAGAGTCGATTGGTGATGAATAAAGCAAACATATTCATTTTTTATTTCTTAGCATTCGAAAGATTAATTTGCAATACGAATATAAGTAATAAAAAACAAATAGTCCCTTCAAATTTGTATCAGGAGTCCGACAAGGAGACGATTTGTCACCATTATTATTTAACTGTGTACTGGAAAAAGTTATAAGAGAATGGAAAATAGAGGAACAAAAACAAAAAGTTAATAACTACGTGAAGTTGGGTAGATCGAAAGAAGCAATAAATTGCTTTGCCTTCGCAGACGATCTCGTAATAATAGATGAAGCCTTGGAGAATGCAAAGAAAAGACTAGAACTTCTGATGGAAACAGCTGAGAAGGCAGGTCTACAAGTATCTTTCGAAAAGACGAAATAAACCAAACTTGGCACCAAATATGGCAACATCAAGAAAATTGACAATTTTAAATATCTGCGTGAAAATATAAATATTAAAAAGTGAAAAAGAAGCAAGAGAGTCAACAAGTTAGAACTAGCCTATCGATTGACTAAGAACACTTACAAAAAGAAATGCCTGTCACGCAAGCTGAAACTTAAACACTACACATTAGTCTTACGACCAGAAGCCCTATATGCCATGGAGTGTCTTTCCTTGAACCGAAGAGGTCTGGTAGAGAAATTGGAACTCAGAGAGAGGAGAATCCTCAGGAAGATTCTAGGCCCGAAAAAGGAAGATGGGGAATTCCGAAGGCGGCATAACTCTGAGCTCTACGAACATATTGAGATGCTCTCTGACTGTGAAAGGAAAAGAAGGGTAGCTTTCTATGGCCACGTTGCAAGATTGCTTCCAAACCGACTAACCAACCGTCTTTCATTCACCTTCTGGCAAAACAAGAAGGTTCGTACCACTTGGTTGACAGAAACCGAGAAGGATATTAAAGAACTGGGAATAACAGATCTGCAAAACAGACAGCCTGTGAGACGCACCCTGAAGGAAGTCCGTGGATTTCAGGAAAAACCCCGATGGAAAGGTAACCCTGGACAGAAGAGAGAAAAGGGTTACACTGTCAGAAGATAATAAATAAGACCGGCGACAATACTGGGCAAAGATCAAACCCCAACAGTTGAACACACGTGGTCCCAAGTAGGCCTATTCGACAGAAGAAAAAGAGCAGTTAAAATCATAACTGAAAAAATAAAAAGAGCATACATGAAAGTGAGAAATCTGTACAATAAAATGTGTTTTTCTAAAAAATTAAGGTATTATTATACAGTTTCAAAACCAGAAGTCCTCTATGGGTCGGAAACTACTTTTAACCGGCATGTGGAATTGCAAATAGCAAAATGGCATTGGAAGATTTAGTAAAGACGGAAAGAAGAATTCTACGAAAAATATTACATCCAATCAAATTCAAAGTTGGTAAGGGTTTTGAGACCCAATAAGAAAGTGTACGTCATCCTGCCCGAAAATAACAGACGAGATCATGAAAAGACGTGTTACACTCTATGGACATCTAGAGAGAATGGAGGGAGACAGATTGACAAAGAAGATTCACACGTTCTTCCAGAACAGGAAAAAAAGACAAATGGATGGGGAGACAAGACAAAAAAGGACTAAGAATAAATGCAGATTAAACAGGAGACCCTGCTCAACAGAGACAAATTCAGACAAGAAGTCAAGAAATTCAGAGGTTTTCGGGAAGCTAAAACAAAGAGAAATACAACTGGTGTGAAATAGTGAGATGAGAGTAAAAAAGTCCATTCTGAGAAAATGAAAGAGTGTTGGAGGAAGAGGAAGGAAAAAAGAAATAAATAGTTATCTTGATGTGGTTTTTAGTTGACCTGTAACAAATAATAATAATTGAGATTTTTAATTTTGCTCCTCCCGAAAAAAGGGAAAAAAGGAGATAATAATAATCCCAACCACAGCAAAACATCTGCTACCGTACGGACTTACTACCCGTACGATGAGAATGAATGGAATCTATTATCAGCGACTCACTCGTCGTGGGCTCAAGCCCACCAGCTAAAATCAACCACGAACTTGGCATGATGGAAACACAAGCTACAATGCAACTACCTCAGGCCCTAGCTATGACGAGCGAAGGCAAACCTGGTCATTCGGATTCTGGGGGACCAGGACATCATGCAGGGAAGAGTCGGAGCTTCCCAAAACTCCTCAAACCCAAGAGTAAGCACTTCATTGGTACTCTCAACGTACAGACGCTGACCAAAACAGGAAAACTAAAGACGCTAACGGACACCTGCGATAAATTCAGTATCCTCATACTTGCAGTACAAGAAACACGATTTCGTGATTGTGATCACTTTGACTCTGGTGGATATCGTATCTACAAAGGAAAGCCTGCAGTCAAGCTAAGAAATAGTAATTTACATATTTTGGGAACCGCATTTCTAGTACATAACAGTATCCAGAACTCTGTGCTAGATTTCTCATCACCTTCGGAACGGATCTCTCTACTCACAATTAAATGCGCTAACAAGGCCTACACACTGATTAACGCACATGCTCCTGTTAACAATGATCCTGACAAGAACAAAGTGGAGAAGTTCTGGTCACAGCTAGAACGGGCACTCAACAAGATCCCTCAACACCATATCAAGATCCTCCTCGGAGATTTCAATGCACAAATCGGCAGAGACAGAGAGCACCGGCACATCACTGGGAATTTCTCGGCACACAAAAATACAAATGCCAATGGACATCGCCTAATCAACATATTTGGAATGGCTAACCTCCAACTAATGTTCACACACTTTAAGAAACCACCACGCAAGATGACAACCTGGAAATCACCAATCAACCACATCGGTGAATACCAAATCTATCACGTAGCGATAACCAAAAAATCCTTCCCAGAAATCATGAACGTGAGAGTACGCAAGGGTTACGTAGAGTCCGACCATTATCTTTCACAAATTAAAACCTGCTTCTTGCCTAACAGAAGGAAGTGTCTAAAATCTAAATTCCCCCGTATAGATCCAAAATACCTAAGAGAACACGCGGAGGACTTCGCACAATCACTACAGACCGACACACAAACATGGGACGAACTTCTTCGGACAATCCAGCAATCAGCAAGGAAACTCGGTCAACCGCCACGAAAACGAAAACACAGATGGTGGACATTAGAATGCGACAGGGCCCTTGAATCCCGTATGCTTGCGTGGAAGACTTGGCATAGCAACAAGACACAAGAGAATTGGCAGAATTTCTTAAAAATGCAGAGGGAAACATCCAAAACGATCAGACGCAATAAGCGGACATACCATTTCAAAAAATTAGAGGAAATCGACAATGAGTTCAAAAGAAATAACACGCTAAACTTATACAGAACATTTAGGGAAGAACTGATGAACTACAAGCCTTCTGCTTCCGTCGGCCTGATCGAACCCTTCAAACCAACACAAAAGCGATCTGCGAAATTCTGAAACAGTACTTCGAGAAGCTACACAACTGTGAACCCCCTGAAGAAAGACTACAATGCCACATAGGCGCCCCAAAGAAGGACTCTGTTCCACCAACACATGAGGAAATACGAAACATCATTTTAGACCTAAAAAATAACAAAGCACAAGGGGAAGACGACTTAATCGCTGAAATGCTCAAGATCCGAGGTGAACTCTTGATTGACAGACTGCAAGCTATCATTGCAAATACATGGAAGAGCGGCATCATACCAGCGGACTGGAAAAATGCTTTGATCCACCCACTAAACAAAATGGACGACAAGATTGATCCAAACAATTCGAGGCATTTCCCTTCTATCAATCGCCTACAAAGTTCTCTCACGTGCCCTCCTCACAAAACTGGAAGAAGAGACAGAACATCTGATCGGTGAATATCAGCCAGGTTTCCGACCGCACCGATCATGCGCAGAACAAATCTGGAACCTGAAAATGATACTGCAACATCGCCAGCCCAACCGCGCAGTTATCACTTTCATAGACAACAAGAAAGCCTATGACTCGATTGACCGCATAACTGATTAATATACTTCATGAATACGGTGTGGATAGTAAAACAACCATGTTAATCGAACAGACTTTGTCAGGCACAACATCTTAAGTAAAATTCATGGGTGAAATCTCCGAGCCTTTTCAAATCAGTACTGGAGTAAGACAGGGTGATGGATTGTCCCCACTCCTCTTCAACCTGGTACTAGATAAGATAATCAAAATATGGGAGAAAGAAGTACCTGGAGTATATATGGTAACAAAGGACAAACGAATCAACATATAGTGCCTCGCTTTTGCTGACGACCTTGCAATAATCACCTGGACTACTGAAGAAGCCAAACACGCCATCGAGAAACTTAATGAAATCGCCATCAGGACCGGCCTTCAAATCTCTTACGAGAAAACGCAATACATAGACTCCAAGACCTCAAATATGACACATCTTGCAACCAAATATGGCAACATCATACAAGTCAAGTACCTAGGAGAAATAATTGGAAACACTGGTAAGGAAAGAATGGCTAACAAAACACGTGCAGAAAAGTTACGCAAAAAAGCCTATACAATCAACTGGAATATGTACAACAAGAAATCACTTTCTTCCAAAGAAAAACTCCGTCACTACCATACAGTCATCCTTCCAGAAGCACTCTTTGCAATTGTGAATTCATCATTAACCATCTACATCAATGATATTGAGAAAGTAGAACGTCAGATACTGAGAAAAATATTTGGACCCAAGGTACAAGATGGTATCTGGATGCGTAAAAGCTCACAACAACTGTATTCCCTGACAGAACGAGTCTCCTCAGTTGCACGGAAAAGACGTCTTAAATTCTACGGTCATATAGTACGAATGGATGACTCTCGATTGACCAAGAAAATCTTCCACATCATCAATGACCCAACAGTCCAAAGTACGCTGGCTGGTAGACACCCAAAATGACCTCTCAGTAATCAATATAGACCCATTGGCAACTACGCGAACTAAATACAGGCAGGAGATAAATTCACAAAATTTCACATCAAAGATTCCAACAGCTAAGAGTTTGAAACTAACAAACGCATGGACACAAGAAAAAAGACAGGCCCAGAGCGAAAGGATGAGGAAGTTTTTGGGAGATAAAAAGGACAAGATGACCAGTGCTAAGTAATGGTTCTACGCGCTCCTTAGAGGGCTAAACGAATAAATAATAATAATAATAAGCAAATTCAAGTGGCAATAATTTAAGGCATGTGATGTGGTATAAATTGTGAGTTTATTTTGATTAACGTTTATTAATTCAAATTGCATACGTGAATACCAAACCGTTTTACAAAAAATAAATTTACATTCCTCGAAAAAATGCCCCCGATATTTTGTACGTGTGTTACTTCTTGTTACAGGTAATAAAATACATTTGAACGGATAACAATTCTTCATAAAAATAGACCTTCTTCGTTATATCACTTTCGTATCACAATTACAAAACGCCAAAATAGTTTCAAACAACAAATCTATCTGTGCACTACATTCCAATTCTAAATAATAAATTTAGTTACACATTTATAAATCTACCGTGAAGAAATTAAATCATAAAAAATATTTGAAACTTTCTTTAATAATTTACGCCTTTCATATATTGTATATATTGAGATATTTGTTCAGGCGTATATATACGGCTTTCGTAGTCAAATGATTAAATCCGATGACTTGAAACAGCTCCTTATTATAAAATTGAAACAAACATACCTTACAAATCGAAGGTAAACTAATATTCTGTAAATTTCAAATATATATTAAATTTTTTCTAAATTAACGATTATTCCTGTGATTACTTCTATTACTATCATCATTAGAGTGCTGGAATAATAAAGCAGAGGGTGTCCTAACAGGTATCAGCTTCGTGTCTCCATACACGGACTTGACAATCCAGTAATCCCTTCCATTGATGTTCTTCTTAACTCCGTTGGGACTATTAGCGAAGGGAGGATTAAATAACGCGTTATACGGCGGCGGCGGAGGCAACGCAGCACCGTCCATCTGATTCCACAATCGCCCCTTGACATGATTATTATCCTTGAAATTAGCAAATTGGAATTCTCCTTTGCGGCGTTTGGGGATATTATTGTTGTCTTCGATGAAGAAAGAAGGTTGCGGTTTAGGTGATAGTTCTGATAGATCTCGTGATTTGAAGTAGGTTATGAGGAATTCAAATACGAAAACAGTTACGGAGATGGCGAAGCCGGCTCCTACTATCACGTAGGTCATTAGGAGATCTGCGTTCCTGAGCTGGCGTTCGGTGCTGCCTAAATCTAGTGGACAGATTGCTGTGTTTGGTAGATCTTCGCGGAGTTTGTATTTTATAATACCTGATTCTACCAAGTGTTGAATTCTAAAAAAACGAATCAACTAAATTGGAATGAAGTTAGAAATGGAACAAAAAATGTGAAACTTTTACGCGTGGTTCAAGCAAAAGAACTTTTTTAAAGACTAGATACAAGGACATGCATTAGTAGTATATTTAGTCAAAACTAATACATCACGTTTTATCACACTTCAAATGCTAAGATGATAACTCGAGACGTAAACTAAATAGTTGAATCCAATTGGACTAAGACTTTATCTTCAAGGTTTTATCTAGACTACAGCTAACATAGCTGTAGTCTAGATAAAAGACCTGTCTGGTCTGTGTAACTGATTTGTTTGTCCAGTCTTGTCTATTAATAATACTTACAGTTCATTAAATAATTCGTAATACTTGAATCCTTTTCTGAAGGCGAAAGCTCTTGATGTCGTCAAGACGTTCCATTGGGTGATGACGAAAGTGCATCGGTCGTTCTCGGCGATCGTTGGATCTGTCCGGTGTGTGTAGTCATCGTACATGAGGTATTCGACGATTGGTTTTTCTCCAATGTACATGTAATTCTTCTTGAAAACCCAGTTCATCAGCATGTCTTCTCCCGAATCGTCTAAATACTCACTTTTCGAACCGACAAATTTCTTGCGAAAGTCGTCAACCTAAAACAGCAAACAAGTGGAATCGAGCTGGGCAAGATGTTTATTGTGCAAATTGGAGGCTAACATTTCTTTTTGGCTTGAATTTCTTTTTGTCTTTTTGAATGTCGCTGTACAAGCGCCAGCACATTTATATTCACTAGATGGAATCCTTGAACAAAAGTCTTCGACAGCAAAGGGTTAATAGTCTTAACAAATTTACTTTGGCTTTGGCACATCTTAAATCTTTTATCTCAAGTCAGGATCCTCGCTTCTAATTATATTTCGCATGTGGTATAGTCGTTAGTGTGGTATAGTCATGTGGTATACTTGTTGCCCTAAACTGGCGCAACAATCCTAAAGTAGAGCCACCTCCACCACCCCCTCTGCATACACTTGTGTTTTTGATGTCTTGACCTTACACAAGTAATTGCGAGCCACTATTTGAGAAGGTTCTCGATTTTTGCAGTGATGACTTTGCCAGAACCATGTACAGGAAAACCGGGACTTATTTTCCAATTTGTGTGTCCCCGGATTCGAACCGCGGACCTATGGCTTGCTTGTCTGACACAAGTCAGACTTCGTTTCTTTACAGTTTAATGTCTTAAATATAATATTACCTGCTTTATGTGCTCTTCTATTGCGCTGCCTTTGTGGGTTACCCAATTATATTTATGGCCACCAATATCCTCGACCTTGGTTACAGGCAAAGTAAATTTCGACAATGTCAAAAACGCTGTCAAATTAGCCGTATAGAATGCCGTCAAAATTGTAATAAAAATCCACCAAGTTGCAAACAATATTCTTGAAGAATCTAAAGAAACGATTATTAATAAGCCAATGCTCACTAGTGTTAATATGGGAATGAGGTCTTGTCCATCTAGGCTTGTGTATTATGGATTTTTACCTGTAATAGGTGACAGTGTACTTCCTTGTTTCAATAGAGCTCCATAAACAAACCAAACGCAAGAGGGTAAAGAATATATGGGAGCTTCTTCGTCCTTGCAAATTTTAACTTGTATCACCATCAGCAGGTATATTAAGGGCCCGATGAGCAGCAGCGAGACTAGAGTCAATATCCAGACTTCGAGGGTGAACGGGGCCCAAAGGCCCGATCCCGTCGCCGATTCCTGCGGCCGTTTCATCAGCACCACCCATTCGCCCTCGTCCAACGCCCGAGAATAATCGATGAAGTTTCTGAAATACGGCATCACGGGCAGAAATGCCGCCGCTATATCCGCTTCCTAGAAGAAAAGATAGAAACATTGAGAGATAACATTAGACAGACAGGACTAAACAGACAAGACTAGACAGATAAGACTAGACAGGCAAGACTGGACCGACTAGACTAGACGGACAAGGCTAGACAGACAAGACTAGGCAGACAAGATTAGACAGACAAGACAAGACGGACAAGACTGGACAGACAAAACTAGACTAGACAGACAAGGCTAGAGAGACAAAACTGGACAGACAAGAATAGACAGACAAGGCTAGACAGACAAAACCAGACAGACAAGACTAGAGAGACAAGACTAGACAGACAAGACTAGACAGTCAAGGCTAGACTAGACGAACTAGATTAGAAAGACAGATTAAAATATTAGATTAGAAAGGCTATACAGACAAGACTAGATTGACAGGAACAGACAGACAACACTAGACTGTTTTTTTTTTACAGGATCGACACTGATATGGCAGCTGCTCTAGAAATAGGGGAAGTTGACGATATCCATATGAAAGAGGAGAATGTAACATAAGATGTAGTTATGAATGGCGAAGTGGCAGAGGAGGAAAGAGCTGAGAAGGTTGTAGAAGCAAAGGACGAAGATGAAGAGGATATTGAGGAAGAGGAAGAACATCAAGAAGAGCAACCCGAACAAACCATGGACGTTGATGAAGATGGAAGGGAAGTTGACGAAAATGAGGGAGGCAAAGCTTTTCGATAATGAAACCAAAGTTTCAGATGAAGCAATACTTTCATATGATGAAGCAAAACTTTTAGACGAAGAAGCAAAACTTTCAGATGAAGAGGCATAATTTTCAGATGAAGATGTAAAATTTCAGATGATCCAGAGGAAGGTGAGGATGAGGAAATTAAGGAGGATAAGGAATTGTCAGAAGGAAACAGCAGAGCTGATGATACAGCTAATAGTGTGGCCAGTGCTCATGAAAGCAGTAAGCAGTCAAGAAGAACCTGAAGGAAACCTCCCCCACAAAGAGGAAAATAGTATTGATAAAGATGAAAAAATGACGAAGATGAGGAAGCAAAGCTTTCCGATGATGAAACCAAAGTTTCTGATGAAGCAAAACTTTCAGACAAAGAAGCAAAACTTTCAGATGATGATGTAAAATGTTCAGATGAAGATGTAAAACTTTCAGATGAAGAAGCAAAGCTTTCAGGATTCTCGACGTTTCGGCGGGTCAACCGTTAGACGCATACTGCGAGAGTATGCGTCTAACGGTTGACTCGCACGGAAGCATATATCTCTTGAGAATGGCAAATATTAGTTCGCCGAAACGTCGAGAATCCGGTTCTTTTCAGAACCAACCCTCAACATCAACATATATATATATATATATATATATATATATATATATATATATATATATATATCTATACATATATATATATATATATATATATATATATATATATATATTAGCGATAAAGACACTCCGAGTGATGAATCAGATGAAGTTTTGCATCAAGATCCTCCAGCAGACACCCCAGCCTTAATACCAATTGACAAAAAGAAGCAACGCAGTTCATCAACATTAGCAGTAAAAAAATACAACAAAACGTTTAGTAGAAATAGCGTCAAAAACAAACACTAGCAACTCAGGGAAAAGAAGCCCACCCTCGTCATTATTGACACTAACTCAATACTCTCTGATCGGGGCCAAGTCCCAATGACCCAAAAACCTTCAGTACCGCCCTCCTTCCTACCAGTTGCCCTCCCGGCTCAAGGTGTATATGCGTGCCACTATCACTCCAATTCCCATGACCAACCAAAAATCTTCAAACTCCACTTCAGACCCAGCAAGCCCCAATTTTACCCTCCTGAACCAATGACATGTTTGTTGTTGAAACCCCCTCCTTCATTGTACCTTACGTCTATGAAAAACCACATGCTAAAGATCTCAAGGACTTCTTCAAAAACATGTCTGAAGAGATTAAGAAAATGTTAGAGGAAGATGAGGACAAAGACGAAAAGGAGAATGAGGACGAGAAGATGAAAGTTGAAGAGGTCGTCGAAGAAAAGAAGAAGATGAGAAGAAAGGGAAAACGTATTTCGATAGTCCTATAGGAAAATTTTTCGTGGAAATTTTTCGTTTGAATTTGAATTTGAAAAGCCTCGAATACACCAAGGAAAATAACCATGCGTACAAGATGGCAATGGAAAGTGCGAGTTCCGCAGTTACAAGAGAAAACAAGAGAAGCAGTTACAAGGAATCTTCGCTGGCGATGGCCTTGCATCTCGAAACGCCTCACATGAGAAGTTTCGTATGTCGTTGCAATTTCAGCGCGTACGAAGTCCGTAATCCGCACGATAATCTCTTCCATATGGAGGCGTCTTGAACGCGCTCCTGCCTTCCACCGGTGCCCAAATTGTCCATTCGAGGACAACCAAAAATGCAAACTGTCCAGACATTCAGTTGTATATGCGCGCAAATTTAAACCCGAACGAAATCTCCAATCGATTGGGAGTCTCCCGCTAAGATTCCTCGAGCCCCAAGAATGAAACAACAGCAAAGTCTCAGCACGACCGCCGCCATGTATCAAGCCATGGCGAAGAATTCTCAAATGCAGTTTATGTCTAGACAGACAAGACCAGATAGACAAGGCTAGTCAAACAAGGCTAAATAGACAAGACAGACTAGACTAAACAGACTATACTAGACTAGATAGACAAGACTAGACAGACAAGGCTACACAGACAAGACTAGACGAACAAGACTAGACAGACGAGACTAGACAGATAAGACTAGAGATACAAGACTAGTCAGATAAGACCAGACAGACAAGACTAGACAGACAAGGCTAGGCAGACAATACAAGACAGACAAGATTAGACGGACAAGACTAGACAGACAAGGCTAGACAAGATAGACAAGACTAGACAGACAAGGCTAGACAGACAAGACTAGACGGACAAGACTAGATAGATAAAACTAGATAGACTTGATATATCCATTTAATATAGACTGACAATGTGATATTTCCAAATCTTTGACTTGATTTTGTGTTTTGATGTTTGTATGTTTGATTATGTTTGTATGTTTGGTTGTATGAGTATGTTTGATTAATATTAAGCAATATAGCATATTATTCACGTTTGTTAAAGTGTCCTTGATATTTACTTTTCATTTATTACCCTTGATTATTAAGTAAAGTAAGTTAGACGTCCTTGATGGATTGTTTAAGATTACAAGCGTCCCAGTAACAGCAAGCCATCGTTCTTGTGTCACTTTTTGTACACAGTCCATTTATTATTAATATTGTTGTGGGTTGTAATATTCATAATTTATTGTCGTCCGTTCGTTTTATCGAGCTTCTGTCGACCGTAATTCGAGTTTGTGTGTATGCAAATGGGTTATTTTCAAGCCCATTTGCGTTAAAAGCCAATAAATACCGTCATCGACACTTTCATTTCATAAACTAGTTTACTAGGGAAAAATGATCAAACTAAATATTTTTGCCGAAAACTCTTCATTTCTGTGGTATTTGTCAATAATTCATCAAGGTTTCAAAGTAAAACTATTTTAGGCACGATTTGCAAATAAAGGTCGATTCCCATATGCGCGACACTCAGCTACGCGACATTAAATAATGATTACATTGTTTTAAATGGGCACGTCGCGTAGCCAAAGTGAGAACGTGCCCATTTAAAACAATGTAATCCTTATTTGACCGACAATGTCGCGTGACGTCGCGTAGATGAGTGTCGCGTATATGATCGGCCTTAACTCGGATCTTAAGATCTGAGTTACTTGTAAATCGCGTGATCTAAAATAAGATTAGGTTACGTCATATTTAAATAGATGTCGGTCTTTAACAGTTCCAACATTTCTTAACATTGAAAATTTAAAGTAAAACTACTTTAGGCGAGAGTTGAAAACAGCTCGGACCTTTCTTCTGACGGAAATATCGTCACGTAAAGTCTATATTCTGCTTACACACTCATTTTTTTCTTCGTAAGTGGATTTATATAAAAAACCTTAAAAATCGTATAAGGATCGAAAATCAATCGAAATAAAAGGCCCAGAATTTGTTGGTACTCCAAGATCTTGCTCGGGTGTCATTTAGCAATTTTGAGTTTTTATTTACAAGATTTACTATGAGACAATGTACAGTTCCCATTAAATATAATTATATTATATAATAATTTATAATTTTTCACTGAAATTGAAAACTGGCTTGGCAGTTTCAGCATTGAGTGTCTTATTTGGTGTACATAGAACTACAATCTCACGAATATTTCATTCAATATTACAAAATCTAGCAACTGTTAATTCACTATTTTGACTGGATTGAGCCAATATATCAGCAACAATTTATATCGTGTTTTACACTTTCAAAACCAATTTTTATAATAACTCATTATCGATACAGTGTGGAAACTTTAACTGCAATAAACTTCGATATAGGCGATTTTTGCAAAAACAATCCCGAAACACGTTACCTATTGTTTTTTCTTGCCTTGATTTCTATCTATATGCTGTTTGTTTATTTGTTCCCGGAAGTGCCCAGCCACCTTTTTGTTTCAATTGGAAACGTACGTCAAGTGTTTGAAGATCTCTTCGCAAGGAATCATCATCATTAGGGCCCGGATTTATATGTAAATACATATTTTTCTTATTTTGTCTTCCACACAAATTATGACATTAGTAACGAGATAATGTAATCTTTATTTCCAAATATCACAATTTGTGTAAAAAAACAAAATAAGACCGAAAATAATTTGAGTTAAAAATATGTATTTACATATAAATCCGGGCCCTAATCATCATCATCAATGCTCTTCAATCCGAAGATTGGTTTGTAGCAATTCTCCACTCTGTTCTGTCTTCAGCCTTCCACTTCATTTCTTGATTAGTTGTGCATCCAACATCTCGAATGAGTTGGTCAATGTATTGCTGCTGTGGTCTCCCTACGCAGTTCTTGCCATCAAGGTGTCCTTCGACAATTGTGTTCAGCTAGCAATCGTGTCAAAGTGTATGGCCAATAAGTTTTTAAGCATTGGTCTCTTTACAATGCTGTGCCACATATGGCTCTCCTTAACACCTTCTCCATTTGTCACTCGGTCAACCCAGCCAATTTTTAACATTCACTATAACACCATATTTATAGAGCTTCCATACATCTTCTCTCTTGGGTCTCTATGGTTCAGGTTTCACATCCATACAGTGCAACACTCCACACACAAGTTTTAATTAGTCTTTTCTTTAGCGCAAGGCTAATGTTATTGGAGGTGAACTGGTTTTTCCGTTTAAGAAATGCAGTTTTTGCTTGGTTTATTCTACTGACAGTTTCGCTTTTACTTCTTCCGCCAGTTGTAATTTTGCTTCCCAAATGCATGAACTGTTGAAACACAAGGAATACAACACTATATCATGAATATTTTCAAAGCCCAAGTGATAAAATAAGAAATCCAATTTTGTAACTTCAATACTATCTAATGCAACAAAAGTTCAAAATGGGCACCGTTTCTTTCTTGGCATAGTGCAAATCGAAGATAACATCTCTAACATGCATCTCTAAGGTTTTGTAACATTTCTGGTGTGACTTGCCGCATTTCATGCCAAATACGTTCCTTAAGAAGGCACTACGAAAACGGCCCTCAGTGCCCAGCAGCTCAAAGACCCTTGAACAAGGTAGCGGTCAGATAATAATCCCCGGGTAAGACCAGGCTACCATATAAAACTAAAATTGATCAGTTATAACACAAGAACTTTAGCAGAAAACTTTAACTTTAGTTAGAACTTTAGCATACACAAGAATTTTAGCAACGGATGACAAAATATTTGTACTACAAGAAGAGTTGGAACACACACTGGGACATTATAGGACTGGCAGAGGTAAGAAGAAGAGGAGAATCCCAATTAATCCTCAAGTCAAAAAACCTGTTATATTATAAAGCAGAAGAAATAACCTCTAACGGTGGAATAGGATTTATAATACACAAGCGGCTCGTCGCAAAAATAATACAGATAGAGGGTATTAGCTCCAGAGTGATCTATCTACTACTTCAACTAAATTCGAGATATAACATCAAAATCATCATGGCATATGCATTCACATCTAGCAGCACAGAGCAAGAAGTGGAGGAATTCTACGAACACATTTCGGAAGCGATGAGAAGAACAAAAACGAACTATACTGTTCTTATGGGAGACTTCAATGCCAAACTAGGATCAAGGCAAGACGTGAGCGAGACCCCCCCAGGATACTTTGGTGTACGCCAAAAAAATGAAAGAGATAGTATGTTATTATTAGACATCCTACTACAACACAGGCTCTACGCAATGAATACATTCTTCAAGAAAGCCCCTCAAAGAAAGTGACATGGGTAAGCCCAGATAAGAAGGAAAAAAAATGAAATAGACTTTATAATCTCAGACAGGAAGGAAATAATGCCGGATGTATCAGTCTTAAATAAACCAACAATTGGCAGCGATCACAGAATGGTTAGAGCATACGTCATTATCAACATTAAGAAGGAAAGGTTAAAACTAATCACCAATAGTAAATTAAACAAGTGGACTCTACTATAAGAGAACCAGGCGCATATAAGCAGTACATCGAAACACACTTGGAAAGTGACACAGTAGCCGAAAAAGAAACAGATACTGACGTACTAAACAAAAACATAGCAGATATCCTCAAAAACGTACAGGAGAAATACTGTATTAAATAAACTAAGGAAAAAGGAAAACTAAGCCAAGATATAAAAGATCTTATGGAAAAAAGAAGGAAACAGGGCCGCGTTAACCTGTGCCGCGTTTGGCACACTGAAAAAGGAACAAATACAGTAACAAAACCGACGAGTTGAGAGAACTAAATAAGAAAATTTCAAGATCAGTCGGAAACGATATCCAAAAGTACAACATTACATTATCCCTGAAGTTATCATATTATCTCAAAATAAGGGCATGATGGTAATGAGACAAAAACTAGCTTTGGGGAAAAATAATACCAACGAGCTCCTAAATGCCCAGGGAGCGATTGTAACAACAAAAGAGCAAATCCTCCAAGCAGTGGAGAACTTCTACGCCGAACTATACAGTGTAAACGAGGAAAACACACATGCCCCCACTATACCAAAAATTCTCAAACAAAGCTCCGAGGACATACCTGAAATAACGGTAGAAGAAATAAAGAACTCTCTTCATGAAATGAAAAACAACAAAGCACCAGGTGAAGATGGGCTTGTAATAGAAGCAATAAAAGCAGGGGGAGAAACGGTCATAAAAGCAAACAAAAAACTATTCAACGCATGTTTAGCGTTAAGGAGAAGCCCCATCAAACTGGAACAATGCGGTAATCATAATTATGTATAAAAAAGGAGACACCAAGGAACTGGCAAATTACCGTCCTATCAGTCTCCCACCACACATATATAAACTCTTCAGCAAGATAATAACGAATCGTCTAAGATGGACTACCTAAGTTGGACTTCTATCAACCGCGTGAGCAAGCGGGTTTCAGATCTGGTTTCGGGACAAACGACCATCTGCAAGTGATTAAAGCCCTGATCGAGAGGTGTATAGAGTACAGCAAGCCACTGGTCCTAGTTTTCATTGATTACGAAAAAGCTTTCGACCAAATAGACCAACATAAAGTCTTTGAAGCACTCGCGGAATGTAGAATAGATCACTGCTACTCCTCACTAATAAAAGAAACTTATGAAAAGGCAACTGCCAGCGTAAAACTACACGAGAATACCAACAAGTAAAACGCAGAATACGCCAAGGAAATACAATCTCCCCAAAATTATTCTTTCAAAATTATTAGATTATCGCGGCTAATTCGAATTTCGTGGGCAAGGTATTTTTAGGAGAGCTATTATTAAATTTCTATGCCGTTTACTGAGATATTACCCCTTGCGATAAGGTTGGTCATGAATTGAGTTTTGTTGGTATTTATCATAACGTTGTACGGCGTACGGCGTTATTAGAGTACATGTGTAAAGATCATCTATATAAACGGCGAAAAACTGAGCCATCTAAAATTTGCAGACGATATCGTCGTAATAGCGGAGGACCTAGGCGAGGCTACACGGATGCTGGAGATGCTATACACGTCCTCTCGCAAGGTTGGACTCAGTAGCCGGTGGTTGGACTATGATAAATACCAACAAAACTCAATTCATGACCAATATCACTACGAGATAAGTTCCCAAACCTAACAATACGACAAAGAACAGGTGTCACAGATGCAGTGGAAAGGATTACAACACTGAAATGGAACTTGTCCGGCCACATTTCCAGACTTCGGATACGGATACTCGAATGGCGTCCTAGACAACTGGCATTGAAAAGCAGAGGACGTCCCCCGAAATGATGGTTTGACGATATTAAGCGCATAACTGGAAACTGGATGCGGGAGGCACAAGATAGGGAGAAATGGAGAAATCTAAGGGAGGTCTATATCCAGCAGTGGACACAAATGGCTGGTTGATGATGATGATGACGTATCTTAAGGTCCTTAATGTCGTTTGGTTTTGTTATATAGATCTTACTTTTGAGATATCCCCACAAGAAAAAAATTAAGGGGACTTAGATTCGGAGATCTCGCCATTCAATGTGACTTCTTCTTCCAATCCATTTATTGTGAAATACTTCGTCGTAATATCTACGAACGATTACAGCATAATGAGGTTGGAGCTCCTTTCTGTTGAAACCATATTCGTTTATCAGGTAAATCCGTATCTAACGGATTTGGAAATAAAGTGGATAACGTTGGCATGAGGAAATGTAAGATATATGTTGCTCCATCAAGATTACCATCGAAGAATACTGGTCCTACAATCTGATCACCTGTTATTCCAGCGCATACGTGGACTTTTTGCGGGAACTGAGTATGAGTTTCTCGCATCCAATGAGGGTATTGCTCAGCCCAATAACGACAATTTTAACGATTAACGTCACGTCAAGTTAAAAGTACTTTCGTCGGAAAATAGAATTGATAATGAAATCTGGTTATTGTCGAACAGATTCATCATTTGCTCGCAAAATTCGATTTGGCGGTGCGGGTCATCCACAGTTAATTCTTGAAGGATGTAGCTTGGCTGATCTAAGAATTTTCAGGACAGTAGTATGACTAATCTAGTTGTCAGTCTGGAGTCACCGAATTTTCCTGAAGAGTTAATAATACGTTTAGCCTGGTATCTGCTTTAACAGTGGGATTTCGCTGTCTGGGCACAACCCTGACATGACCCAAATTTTTGTATTGTGTCTCAATTTGGCTTATGGTACCTTGGCTAATGTGTAGTATATCCGGATGCTGTTCTCAAAATAACTGAGCAACCTCAAGCTGACTTCGTCTTCTGTTACCATAACCGATCATCAGAATCTCGGAGATTTTCGGTTAAATACAGCATTTTAGAAACTACTTTAACAACTTGACGTACGTATGTGACTGCTTTGTTGACTGTTATTATCACTAGTAACAAAGCAACGTGGTTCCAAAGCATCAAAACACATGTGAAAAAATTTACACCGAAACGTGTTCAACGTAAAAGTGGTTTTCTTTTTTTATCACTTGGGTTTTGAAAATATTCCAGAAATAAATAGTGTGCTGTATTCCTTTCGGAGAGATCTTTCAAACGAAGTGTTACTTTTCCATTTGAAAAAAAGGTCGGGGGTAAAAGGATAAACAAACAGCATATACATAGAAATGAGGGCAAGAAAAAACAATACGTAACGTGTTTCGGGATTTTTTGCAAAAATCGCTCATATCGAAATTATTAATTTTATTCCAGTTAAAGTTTCCACAATGTATATTGTTTTTAACAAAGTCCTCTAATAATAGAATTTGTCGTCTTTCCATCTTTCTTTTCATTATTTTATTTATTAAAAAACAATAAAATATTTGTATGCAGCTATTCGACATAAACCCGAATAGTTGCGCACGCTAAAACAGGTGCCCTCTTAAAGTCAATAATGTTGCAACAAAATTTGTATTTTAACATAATATAATTTGAATACATAAAATCCTTTAAACTAAAGCTTGAATGAATTCATCAATACTTCAAATCGATAAAATTATATAGAAAACTTTTATTATTCCGTTTTTTTTTATTCCTTTCGGAAATTAATTTCAGATTGTAAACACATATCGGCAAACTATAGGTCTTTCCGACGAAAACAACTATCCATACAAACATTCAAGTGGCCAAGTAACGCACAACAAAAGCAATTATCGCAAACAAATGTGACATAAATTATTCAGCCGTGCGACACTATTTCAAATGCACGGCGATTAATGGCGGCTAGATGTTGTTTAAAACGATATTTATTACAATAATCGGTAAGGAAATGTTTCATCAAAAAATATATAATTATTATGTACGTAGGTGAAATGATATATACATGCTTTGACATCGATTATTGTAATGGAGCTCGAATATAATGAAATGTATAGTTTTGAAATGTATTTATGAGATTTTATATTTATAAATTATTACGCTACTCAAAACAATTAGCGGGTCACTAATTTGTACCTCCATAAAATTCAAACGGGAAATTACATATGCAATATTACATAGGCAAATATCTTAAGAACATCTGAATATATTTATTTGTTTTAATTGACACATAGGGAATTATCAGCATCGCATACTTCAGAAGAATCCGTTATAATTAACAAGTGCTGCCAAAACTGAAGTGAAATAATAAATCCCAAATTTGATTCAAATACCTTGTTGAAAATGTTTGCAACTGACAGTTTGACTTAAGTTAAGTGAAAATGAGGCAACTCAACGAAGTAGTTTGTTCGTGCTATAAAATTAATTGAAAATGGCGAAAGCCTACGACAAGTTTAAACTGTAGAATCAAATATGAAGACAGGACGACCCGTCCGAAAACCCTCTTTGAAACGACGTCACAGAATAGCACGGATGAATTTTGCTCGTGAACATGTCGCATGACAACTTCGAGAATTGAAGTGTGTACTCTTCACGGATGAATCTAAGTTCCATATTACTAGTTTCCGATGGAGTACGTGTTTACAGACGCCCAGGAGAACGCTACGAATCTGTTACTATCCCGGAAGTCGAAAGATT
Source organism: Phosphuga atrata (assembly GCA_944588485.1). Classification (NCBI taxonomy): domain Eukaryota; kingdom Metazoa; phylum Arthropoda; class Insecta; order Coleoptera; family Silphidae; genus Phosphuga; species Phosphuga atrata. Next base: position 69,412,237 of record OX155894.1, on the reverse strand, counting down.
TGGAGGCGGTTTAGTTATGGTTTGGGGTAGGATTAGTATCGACCGTAGAACCGATCTTGTTGTAATTCCAGAAAATCTTAACGCTAATCTCTATATTGACATTGTGTTAGGAGAACATGTTGTCGCTGTGGCATACGGAATTGATCCAAATTTGTTGCTTTTTTTTCATCCGAATCGCCAGTGCTTCCTTTTCAATTTACGCGTATCTTTTCTCTGTTTCACGGTTTGGCCATGAGAACTCTTTTAAAAAACAACTCTTTTCTTTGCGTTCGCGTCCCATTGCCACTCAATATATTTTTTTGTACATTTCTCAGTTTTGTACATTTTGAGATTTCTCAGTACAGCGCTTACTTCGGACAAGTTCGGATTGAATATATTCACATATGTTATCACACCTTATTTTTTAGAAATCTATTATACAATAATAATAGTACAGAACACAAAACATGACCGGGGTGTCATGTTTTGTTCTTCGCATTCTTCGCATTCACCACAGACCCAGGTTCTTCGCATTACTGCAGGGTGTATGTCGTATTCTACCCAGTGGGTATGTTCAGATGCCTCCTCTCTGCGGCTTGTCTTAATTTATCGTCTTCCTCCTTTTAAGTCATTATATCTTTTATCGCTTTGTTCACGTTGACCCAGTTTTTTTGTTCTGTTTTTAACATGTGGTCTTGTGCTTGGTTCTAGCAGTCCGTCCTGCATTATCTTTGCTCGTTCGCGTTCCCATCTGTAGCAGACGAATAGGGTGTGGTACACGCTGTCCTCCTCATCGCAGTAGTCAGACTGTGCTTCTCTTGCTCTACCAATGCTGTGCAAGTAGTCCTTGAAAAATTCATGTCCCGTAAGTATCTGTGTGCCCACAGGGAGGTGTACTATCACCGCGAATGTGGAGCCTGGTAGTTGATGAACTACTGGTTAGGCTAAACGACCTAGACATCAAATGTCAAGGTTACGCCGATGACATAGTCATAATGGCTAGAGGGAAATTTGAGAGAACGCTCTGTGAAATTGTTCAGAGAGGCCTCAACGTAACTAGTAGATGGTGTCAAACAGTGGGACTGAAACTCAACCCGAGCAAAACCACGGTGATACCATTTACTAGAAGGAGAAAACTAAACTGCCTACATCCCATACTCATAGATGGGAAGGCAGTAGAATACCAACAGGAGATAAGGTATCTGGGTATCACACTATATAGCAAACTCCTATGGAATAGACACGCTGAGGCAGCGGTAGGTAAAGCCAAACGCGCCCTAATGGTGTGCAGAAATTTGGCAGGAAAAACGTGGGGTTGTAACCCCACTATCCTTCGATGGATGTACATCATGATAGTGAGACCTGCAATCACTTATGGGGCAGTTGCGTGGGGAAGTAGAATCAAGCTGACCTCTATGAGGAAACAGCTTGAGAAGATTCAAAGACTGGCGTGTGTCTGCATCACGGGGGCGATGGGGTCGTGTCCGACAGCAGCATTGGAGCTGCACTTTGTTGTGGAAAGGGCCGCCAGATCGGCGACCATAAGGTTCAGCAAGGAAGGAATAAGCAGAGACCGAAACAGCCTCGCTGCCAGGATCCCCTGGCTGGAAGTACCAAACGAAATTGTATACAAATACCACTTCGAGAAAAACTACACAGCAATGTAAAGCCGATTGGAGCGACGAATCTTCAGCATACCACATAGAGCAAAATGCCATGAAGTGGTATACAGATGGTTCGAAGACAAAGGAAGGTACTGGTGCAGGAGTGTTTGGACCTCGTACCAGGTACTTCGAATCCATGGGAACATCCCCAAGTATCTTCCAAGCAAGGTACACGCAATCGAAAGATGTGCACAGTTTAACCTCGACAAGAATTATCGCAAAAAACGAATTGCTTTCCTGTCAGACAGCCAAGCAGCCATTAAGGTCATAAGCTCATACACCAACTGATCCAAACTGGTATGGGACTGTGTGCGGAAGCTGAACAAGCTTGGCAGGGATAATAAAGTAACGCTATACTGGGTACCAGGACACACTGGTATAGACGGAAACGAAGAAGCCGATCACCTAGCAAACAAGGGATCCAGTAGCCCCTTTATAGGTCCGGAACCCTTTTGCGGCATGAGTGTGAACACCATCCACAAAAGTTTAGATAAAGAAACAAGAGGAAAATGGATGAAAACCTGGAAAGAACTTCCAGGGCTAAGGCAGTCCAAAGTGATGCTGGGATCTTTTAACCAGAAGAGAACAAAAGCTTGCCTGAAACTAAGCAGGAACAAGCTTAGAATTCTGACAGGAGTCCTGACGGGACACTGCAGACTTAGGAAACATCTCAAGGCCCTAGGCCTAGAGGAGGATGACGGATGCAGATTCTGTGGCTCAGCAGAGGAAACCCCCATACATATGTTCAAAGACTGCGGAGCATTACTCCGCAAGAGACAGATGTACCTTGGGGCTCACTGCTTGAACACAGAGGAGCTGCAGACCTTGAATCCCACCCAGATCCTGAAATTCCTAAAGGAATCAGGATTAGAGGAGGCGCTCTAAATGGATAAGTACTCCTTAGTAACACTTAACACTAACACTTGGAGGAGGAAGGTGGGGTACAATAGATCTATAAAGGTCGCAGTACAAGTCGTCACCACCATATCTACAATCTACAAGTATCTGTGTCAGGTGGAAGTTGGGTTCTCCGTGCTTTCTATCCTTCCATTTGATTGGGCCCGGGGTTAATATTCTGGTCGATTGTCCCCTTTCTGTATGCTCCCATTTTCTTTGCCATTCCTTACGCGTATTTTGCCTGGCTGTTTCTTTTTTGACTTTGTCTCGGCCTGCTAGGTAGCAAGACATGAGTTCTTGCGCAGTCAGCTCAATGGGGACTTCTGATATCATTAACTGCCTCTAATCTATCTTCGTCGAGAGTTACACCCTTTTTGGGGAATATATGGCCCATATATTTTACTTCACTCTTTCGGAATTTGCACTTTTTAAAACTAAATTTCACATTTCTTTCGGCCGCTATTTTGAAAATGCTCTCCAATCTCTCTAAATGTTCTTTCTCATCTTTTCCCCAGACGATTATATCATCTATATATACTTAAACCCCCTCCAGATCACTGAATATATAGTTAAAGCAACTCTGAAAAACTTCTGGGGCAGACGATATATCATACGGCATTCTCAAAAATTTGTAATTTCCGAACGGTGTGTTCTTCTTCTGTTTCTCTGCCTTTTCCTATATCACGTAGAGTTGACGTGGCTTTGTTGGATTCTTCTTCTCCATAAATGTCTATCCAATGCGTCCTCACTCTTCCAACCTTTCTATCTCAAATCCTCTGCTACCTTGTCATTCCATCTCATTTTTGGTCTTCCTCTCTTCCTTGATTCAACTATTTCCAGCTTTTCAACTCTTTTTCCCACGTAGTCCTCCTCTCTTCTCTCCACATGTCCAAACCACCTTAACCTGCTTTTTTGTACCTTTCTTCCTATGGGTCCCGTTTTCACTGTTCCTCTGATGTGATCATTCCTTATTCTATCCTTTCTTTTTACTCCGCTCATCCACCTAAACATTCTCATTTCTGCCACTTCCATCTTTCTCTTATGTGCTTTTCTATTGTGCCAAGTTTCCGCACTATAGAGCATAGCAGGCCTCACCACAGATCTGTAGAGCTTTCCTTTCCTCCTGCAGCTGATCTTCTTGTCACACAGTACTCCACTCAATTTCTACCAGTTCATCCATCCGCTATTTACCCTGTGTGGTATTTCAGACTCCAGCCCTCCATCACTTTGAATATATTACCCCAGATATTTAAACTTCTTGGTCGGTAGCAGTTCTTCTTCCTGCAGGTTAATACACAAATCTTGAGCTTCTTTCATACACATATATTCAGTTTTCACCCTGCTGATCCTCATTCCCCTTTCTTCTAGGGCTTTCCTCCACACTTCGAGCCTCTCTTGAAGTTTCTCTCGGGTCAGTTCACAGAGTACAACATCGTCGGCGAACTCCATGGCGCTGCTTTCCTCACATCCTTGAGGTGTGTTGAAGGTTGTATAATCGGAGCTTCTATCTGTGAGTTCGGTATGCCAAATAGCACAGCTTGCTCACAGAGGAAAACGCAAGACCACATGCTGTACAAATCAGTGTAGACTTCCTACAAGAACTGGAAATTCAAACAATGGCGTGGCCTGTGGCCTCCCATAAAACATGTTTAGGATATGCTCGACAGACATGTTCGTGGTCGCCACCATCCTGCTAGACCATCCAGCAGCTAAAGACGGCTCTTATTGAAGAATGGGATGCTATATCACAAGAATACCTTCGAAGATTTGCGAAGCATGCCAAGATGGTGTAATGCTAGTATTCGTGCTATGGGAGCACATACTCGTTATTAGTGGCAACTTAATAACGAGTATTTGCTCCCATAGCACGAATACTAGCATTTATGTACAAAAGTTTACATTAACAATTAATTTAAATTCGTTTTGTACTTTTCTAGTCTTGGTAGTTTTGTACGTTTTGTAGTTTTGGTAGTTGTAGTTAATTATTACGGGTACTTTAAAAATACGTGATGCTGACACTTCCATATGTGCCAATTAAAACAATTAAATATAGCGTCTTTCAGATGTTCTTAATTTTATTTGCATGTAATTTCCCCTTTGAATTTTATGGAGGCACAAATTGTTCCGCTAATTGTTTTGAGCAGTGTATTTCAATCGATATAAAGTGCTAATGAGATTTTTCTGGATGTTGATTTTAAGGAGGAATCTAGTCCAGGACTTTTAATAATCTAGTCTGATTATGTAGACTAGACTTGTTCTTCAAGATTTTATCCAGACTAGATTTTGGATAATCTAGTACAATTTTATTTTGGTCTTCTAGGTTTCATCTAGACTAGATACAAAGAAAGCAGCATAGACCAAGAATCTCATCAGACACCTAGGCCACCAGCAAATACGGTAATGATGATTATCACATAACACAATTCCTAACCGGATACGGGTGCTTTAGGGTATATCTTAGGCACCTTAAGATTATCAACGAAGACCTTTGCCCCCTGTAACTTGGAGGATACACAAGTGCACACCTTTTACAGGTGCGTAATCAACAAATTTCAGCTTGATTACAAAATAGAGATGACTTCGACACGACTGTAACTTTTTTTTATGTTTGTTAAATGGGAAACCGTAAGTAAATAAATAAATGAATGAACAATATTTGAATATTAACCAATGAATTAACCAATCAATGCATGGATGAATGAGTCAATGAATGAATGAATTAAGGACTCAAAAAATAAATATATAAATAAAAGTTTTAATAAATATATAATAATAAATAAATAAATGTACTGACCAAAATCTATGCTAGCGAAGCCGTGAGTTATAGCTAGTTATTTATAAATGAATTTAAAATTGTAATAGTATATTACGTGACAAGAGTTGTAAGTAGCATATTACGTACGAGCAGAACAGTTACGCACGGGTGTAATTCCGCGAGTACGTAATTGCCTTACAACTCGAGTTATGTACTATACTTTATCTACGACCACACTAATTTGTTTCTGTTTAATAAGAAAAATATGTTTGATGTAACACCTTCGACCTTATTTAACTTGATAGAAATGAAAATAAATACATTCATAATGATTACGTACCTTTTTATTTAGTACTTATTTATAGTTTTCGTTAGATTTAAACGTGAAAAAACGAAATGAATGACAGTTTCTATGTGAATTATGTGACGTTTAATAATTGGTTGAAAATCACTATATTTAAAAATAGTATCAACGTGCAGCTCTCAACCAATCAACAAATCGTAAACCAAACGCTCATGGGTGTTTTTGAATTATTACATAACATTAATCGCGGATTGTTACATATGATATATTTACATAGTCCACGAACTGTACAATAATGTGCATTTACAATAGTGGTCGTAGATAAAATACATTTTCATTTCAAGTAGCAACGATAAAGTAGTTTTTACTTGCCCCCTTATATAATTGAGTGACTACTCCGTCGCCGTCGACCTCCAAACTATTCTTCAAGGGCAAAACAACTTCGTAAGTGAATCCATACTTCTTCTTTAAGATGTCGATGAATTCAAACGCCGACCCATTTCCTATCAAGGTGCCGTTTATAATTTCGGAAAAACTAAGCGGTCTATTCTATGAAAAAACAACAAATATATTTTAATTATCTATTAAAAACCCCAACTGATAAAAATTTTGATAATAATAAATATTTTGATTGTTTAAATTACTTTTTATTACTCATGCATTAAAAGTACTATCTTGGCGCACGTTTTTTAGTACGAGAAGTGCCAAATACTATGTCAATGCCGTATGAAAGCCATGTCAATATCCTGACCTGCTCTGTTCTGTCCTGTTCTGCTCTGCCATGTAAACGCCATGTCAATGTCCCTGTCTTGTCGTGTCTTGATTTTCCTTGTTCTGTCTTGTCCTACCTTGTCCTGTCTTGTCATGCGCCTAGCCCTGATAGGACTTGTTCTGCCTTGGTATACATCTAGACTTATTCTGCCTTGTCCAGATTTAGCACATTTTAATTTTTATTTCTCTTTTAGACCCTTTGTAAATCGTTGCAATGTATTATTGTGTCTTACCTGTGTTGTTGTTATCTTAAAATGTTCATTTTTGAGTTCTTGGGCCAATTCCTGAAACCTATTTTTGCGTGCCTGTGATAACCCTGAATCAAGAAAAAAATATTACAAAATATGCGACACGAACAAATATTAAATATTGCATTAGTAACGATCGGCGAATATAATGCAAGAGTTATTACAAAAATATAAGGAAAATTAAGGAGGTTCGAGCGAATCCCATGTTAAATATTTTTTTCAAGTTTTAGCTTTGAAACTTTTTATACATGAAGATCAATACTTTATTTATGTCCTCTCAAAATTTGAAACTGATCCTGCGTTTAGTTTATCCGGAAAAAAAATTCAAAAATGATGATTTTTCGAATCTTATACACAAGGCCTATGGCAGACAAGCTTCCGTCACGTCTTTATTTATTTTTTTCGGTATTAATTTCCCAATTTTAGGGAATAAAAAACTATTTACAATAAACTTAGATAATATTAAAACACGATAACATTAAAGCAATGTGATGTTCCCGATTTAATTATTTAAATAATTAAAGTTAAATTTTTTTGTTTTGAATCTTGTTTATCGACAGTAATTCACATGACAGATGGTTTGGCAACGTCGTCGATAACAGCTGATTGTGAGAGAAAAGAAAAACATGGATACATTTTGAACTTTTGAACGTCTGTGGAACTATTTGATAGAATATACTCCAGCTTTTTACATAGATTATCAATATTTTTTTGTCTTTTGGTAATTCGAGATTTTCGGCCAACATCTTGGGCTTATAACATTCTGATCCCTTTACAACCAGCCGACTAATAACACTGATGTTGCCAGATCTTTTTATGTCACCTTATAAATAAAAAATAACGAAGTCATTTAATAACTTTATTATATTAAATAAATAATAATTACCAATTTATAAATTTGTTATGTTCTTATAAATAAAAATAATGCATTTTAACAACTATTAGGATAATTGAAAATATAGAAAAATTCAAGCACTATTTTGACTCATTAGTTACGCTCGAACCTCCTTAACAGGATGTTTTTCAACTTTGAGTTTATCGTCAAGAACAAACGATGATGCTAAATAACGGAAAATTGAATCGCAAGGAAAATTTATCGCTGAAGAAATCAATCATGACATTCTAAATTTTGTTCCTTTTTGTTATCTTCGAGTTTTGTTTTCAAGACAGCCAAAAAGCGGAAAATTTGTCGCGAAAAAATTGTTATTCTAAATACTTGATTTATTGATTTTTTAATAGAGTTTAGAAAACATAATTAACCTAATGTGTTTTTTTGTTATTATCATTGACATAAAAGTATATTATTTGAGGTCTCTTTACAAACCGAAATAAATTGATTTTGATAAAGTCATTCAACGAGTTAATAGTGCTTTAATTATTTATAATATTAGATTAGATATATCCCAGGCAACCACCAAACAAGTTAGACGTACAAAAATTTGCTCATAGAAATTATGTATTTTGAATGGTAAAAGTTCAAAAAGTGAACATTAGATTGGTGTTAGTGTAAAGAAAAATTGTGTAAAAACTAAGTGAATTGGTTTCAAGAAAATTATCGTTCGAAATGTCAAATTAATTTAGTGTCAAATTTTCTTTTTCATTGTGGGACTTAAAAAAATAGTAGGCTATTATTAAGAATATGGGAATGGTGGAGTTACCTTCACTAACTGTTGCTAATCGTCTTCCAAACTGTATTTCTAAACGTGGAAAGTAAAAATGAATCTTCTACGTCGGCTGGTTCAAGAAATATACGGGCTTTTGTAATCCAAAAAACTGACATTTTTTTTAATACAACAACAAATATAACTGCAACTTCTGTCCGGTTATTTGACAGAAAATATGTTTATACAGCAGATACGCTGTTGCCAAGTTCAATTCTTTTGCAGAGATTATACTTTTTTTCTGTGTCGCTACAATTTAAGTATTATATGTATTAAATATATTTAATTTTATTTTAATTCTTGCGCAGGGGTCATGTTAATCTTCTATGTATTCTTCTTATTCTTATGCATATTCACTAATGAATGTTTGCGACCACGATAATGACTTGAATGTCGTCATCATGTGGTTCTCTTGGGAAGTATAATGGAGGTGATTTCCCGTTATCTTCCTCCATGGGTATGAAATTACCATGGGTATAAATTAGATTAGGTTGTCCGAGAGAGAATAGATCAAGACCGCATATAGCACGGCAGCGCAAACTCTCGATCAACTCGTGGTTTGATCGAGAGTTCGCGCTGCCGCACGCATGTGGTTTAAACTTTAACTTCGTAGATCCAAACTTTTATGGTACTCTCGGTCCAATGTAGAACAAAGTGGCAACGACCGGTGGTTTTACCTTGGTTAGATTAGGTTGTCCGCCGCGAAGCGGGAAGATAAATCAAGACAATATACGCGCGGCAGCGCGAACTCTCGGTCCAATATAGGACAAAGTGGCAAGCACCCTTGGTTTCACCTTGGTTAGATTAGGTTGTCCGCCGCGAAGCGGGAAGATAAATCAAGACAACATACGCGCGGCAGCGCGAACTCTCGATCACATGCGCGCGCAGCGCGCATGTGGTTTGATCGAGAGTTCGCGCTGCCGCACGACAAAGTTGCAACGACCGGTGGTTTCACCTTGGTTAGATTAGGTTGTCCGCCGCGAAGCGGGAAGATAAATCAAGACAACATACGCGCGGCAGCGCGAACTCTCGATCACATGCGCGCGCAGCGCGCATGTGGTTTGATCGAGAGTTCGCGCTGCCGCACGACAAAGTTGCAACGACCGGTGGTTTCACCTTGGTTAGATTAGGTTGTCCGCCGCGAAGCGGGAAGATAAATCAAGACAACATACGCGCGGCAGCGCGAACTCTCGATCACATGCGCGCGCAGCGCGCATGTGGTTTGATCGAGAGTTCGCGCTGCCGCACGACAAAGTTGCAACGACCGGTGGTTTCACCTTGGTTAGATTAGGTTGTTCGCCGCGAAGCGGGAAGATAAATCAAGACAACATACGCGCGGCAGCGCGAACTCTCGGTCCAATGTAGGACAAAGTGGCAACGACCGGTGGTTTTACCTTGGTTAGATTAGGTTTTTATATGGTCTTAAGAGTACCGCCTATATGGTCTAAAATAAGATAAAGTTGCAAGAAGTATTGAGTTAACCTGAGTTAAACCAATTAGAATGAAATTAGAATTAAAAATTAAATTTATATTTCAATGTTGTTGTAAGTGCATGTGAAGAAATTGTATATTGAATGTTTACCAGAACAAGGTAAAATAAAAAGATAAAATTGGCAACGTCGGTTGGGCTTCTCCTGCACTTTTTGTTTGACAAGTAATTAGAGAGGTTAGGTAGTGAAGGAAAATATTAACTGTTGCGTCAAAAAAATGTCATTTTTTTCATAAAAACCCGTATATGTTTTTAATAAATCGACGTAGAAGCTTCGTTTTGGCTCTCTAAGTTTGCAAATACACTACGGAGGACGATTAGTAACAGTTATTCAAGGTAAAAATCCGCCAACTCCAAAAAAATGGCCATTCCCATATTCTTTACAAATTCCAAACAGGGTTCAGCTGGCCCGGCTGATAGTACCCTGTGAGCGGAAGAGGAAGAAATTTCCAACGGTGGACGGCGGAAGAAACCTAAAATCCAGGCGCGTCTGTTCTCGTATCGAACGGCGTTCTGAGGGTACTAATGTGTGACTTCAATGCGCTGATCGCGTAGGAGAGAAAATATCGGAAGATAGTAGGAGAATATCCCGCACTCTTGGAACTTTGTCGAGCCTTTACACTACAGCTTATGTCAAAGACTTTCAAGCATTTACCCAGGAAACAAAAGACATGGCGATCTCCCAATCCTCTATTGGGAGAATTACAGATCGACCTCGTCGCCATTTCTACGATGGGAAAGAGAGAAATTATGAATGTAAAAGTACCAAGGGGAGCAGAAGTAGACTCCGATCACTACCTGACCAGAATTAATTCGAAGTTTTTACCAACCAGGAAAAGGACAAGAAAACAAAATATCCCTCGATATGATGTCTGAAAATTAAAATCCAATAATGCGGCAAGGGTAAGTTACAGAGATGAACTAAAGTACCTTGCGTCAGGAAATTGGGATGTAATCCGAGACAAGATCCAAGGTGTTGCTGGAAGAACGATTCCTCTGACAAAGAGAATAAGACAAAATTTATGGAATGCAGAATGTGACGACGCACTGAGACGCCGGAAAGAGACATGGAAGAAATGGAGCTCAACGAAACGAGATGATGATCTGTTAATCTTCCGAAATCAGACGAAACATACAGCGCGGACTTTCAGAAGGGCTAAGAGACAATATGAATAAGATCAGCTAAAGAAAACGCAAGAAGATTTCCAAATGAACAATACACGGAAGCTCTATCGGAAGTTCAAATCGCGGTTAAGGGGTTATCAGGCACCAGGAATGTGCTTCAAGAATGAAGAAGGTGGATTAGAAATGACCGATAAGCAAAACTGTGGCATCCTTGCCAGATATTTCGACTCACTGCTTAACTGTGATGGTCCGCAAAAAAACCTGAAAATGGAACCACCAGAAGTATCATCTCCCAATTAATTGCCTCCTGACGAGGACGAAATTTTCCGGATTATTCAAGGACTTAAGACCAACAAAGCTGCTGGTGCAGATGGTATCGTCGCTGAACTCCTACAACTGGGATCTGCGGGAGTCGCAAAATCTTTCACTCGGTTACTTGAGAACATATGGATAACTGAGAGGATCCCTGCTGACTGGCAAATGGCTTTGATCAATCATCATCATCAGCTTTGGCTCCACAACCTATTATGGGTCTTGGCCTCCTCTAGTTTTTTTTTCTATTCCAATCTATTCCGGGCCTTAGCTTTCCATCCGGTCACTTTCATTTCTAATAGTTTCTCCTGCACTTGGTCCAGATATCTTGTTTATGTCCTTTATGTCCCCGTGTCCTTTTCCCTACTGGTCTTTGTCGTGTAATAAGTTTTAATAAGTACGAACTACATCCATGTGTTCGTAAAGGTAGTACAGCTCATGGATGTATCGCCGTCTCCATTCTCTGTTTTCCTGTATGCCTTTATATATGTGTCTTAGAATTTGGACTTCCCCTCCCCTTTGTAAGAAGGGTGATCCATCCCCTTTGTAAGAAGGGTGACAAGATGGACGTTAATAATTATAGAGGCAGTTTAAAAACTGAAACTCTTGTTCAGTTCCTTACAAGATTTTCTCGAAAGCGTTACTGACATAAATAGAAGGGTTATTAGATTCTGAATTGATCTTGCGCGTATCAAATCTTCAACCTGCGGAATATCATAAAGTACAAGATGTTGGGACTGAATAAATAGTCGCCGTCTTTGTAGACTTCTGGAAGGCCTATGATTCCATTGACCGAAAAACCTTATTGGCAATTCTCGAGGAATTTGGAGTGCACAACAAGACGAGCAAGCTAATTCAACAGACGATTAGCAATACTTTCTTCAAAATAAAGTTCCGGGGGAGTTGTCAGAGCCTTTCGAAATCAAAACTGGTGTACGACAAGGTGACGGGCTATCACCAATATTATTCAACTGCGTCTTAGAAAAAGCTATTCGAGAATGGACAAAGGGAATTTCGGATAAAGAGGCTTTCAGGTCAGAGAGAGGTAAAAAAAGATAAGAACGGATTGTTTTGCATTCGCCGACGATGTTGTGATACTCATTACCGATGTTGAAACAGCGAAGAACTCCAGATGATAGTCAAGAAGACTGGGCTTCAAATTTCTTTTGAGAAGACCGTGTTCATGACAAACATCAAAGACGCTCGTCTCCGCTTGGAGTTGAGAGAAGCCAAGATAAAGCGAGTTAAGTGTTTTAAATACTTGGGAGAAAAATTACAGGACAATGGGTCAGATAAGGATGGAATCAAAGAAGAATGGAAAATAAGAATCAAATAAGAATGGAAATCGAGAAGAATGGAAAAAGCTTATCAATTTACAATGGATACATACAACAAAAAGGGTCTTTGGGGGCTTTTGGGCAAAATTCCCACACCTAGATACTGTTGTTAGACCTGAATGTCTGTATGCAGCAGAAACACTAGACATGATTGGGAAGGGTAGCCTCGAAGACATCCGGAGGAGAGAAAGGAAAACGTCCCAAGAAGTCCTAGGCCCAAATTTCAACGATGGAGAGAGGAGACTAAAACCTAACAAATAACTATACCTGAAGACAGAAGGAATTGTAGCCCTAATAAGGAAAAGGAGAATACAGTTTTATGGGCACTGGTTCAGGATGAACAGTACCAGACAAGCGAGGAGGATTTGTGAATTCTTCAGGAAGAGGAAGACGGAGGCGACATGGTTTCGGGATGTGAGATTGGACTTGGATCGGATGGGGGTGAAAAAAGAAGACATAAAGACAGAGAAAGATTTAGGCGACTAATTAAGGAGTTTACAGGATTCCAGGAGACAGGGGAATTGTCTGTGAGAAAAGGAAGATCTTACATGTAGGAACAGAAGAGGGAAGTGGGAGAGAGGATGCAGAGATATTGGCAGAGAATGAGGACAAAAAAATATGTAAAAACTGTCACACGTGGTCCATAGTTGGCCTTAACGAATATATAAAAAAAAATATAAGATTATTCTTTTGTAGCGATAATTAACAATGAAAGTAAGAATTGATTTGTAATAACCAAACGTATATGCGATCCAAAGGAGATAACATTTTTTACAAAATAAGTTTTTTTAGTTTTTTTAGCGGGGTCCTACGGCTACTTCCCGCACTTCAATCTCCATTCTCTTCTGTTTTCCCAATCTCCTTCTATCATTCCCCTTTTCCTCCTAGTTTCTTCTATTCCTTTTCTCCATGATGTTCTTGGACTTCCCTTCTTCCTACTGTTAGTTGGGATGAAAGAGATCATTCTTCTTGGCCATATTTTACTCTTCATTCTCATCAAATGGGCGTACCTTATTAGTTGTCGGCTTTCAATCCGATCCATACTGGTGTCTTCTACATGCGCCTGCATGATATCGTCATATAGGATATGGTCTAGCCTGGATATTCTACACAATCGGCGTAAAATGTTCATCTCTACTGCTTTTATCTGATTCCTTATTTTTGATGTTAGTTTCCAGTACTTTGCCCAATATGTTGTTATTGGTTTCGCGATAGTACGGTAATAGTTATTTACATTTGAGTGCGGAAACATTGATTTTACAATGCAACAGCTCGTTTGGGGAACTCTCGCCTTTCAGGCTCGTTCCCCATTTGGTGGAGATCCGATCCTGTGTTGAACAGATCCTCAACCTTAAAACTGTACTTGCATACTCCAAGATGAGAAACCGCAAGGTGGTCGTCACCTTTATTGATTTTAGGAAGGCCTACGATTCAATCGATAGAGAAACGCTTAACAAAGTACTACAGGAACTAGCACTAGACAAAAAAACCCGCAGACTAGAAACTTTGACCAATCAAACATTGACCAGCACCCATTCCAAGGTTAAATTTAGAGGCGAGATTTCAGAAAACTTCGAAATAAAAACTGGAGTTAGACAAGGAGATGGACTTTCCCCACTTCTCTTCAACTGTGTCCTTGAAAAGGTTATGAGAGAATGGCGCAAGGAACTGAACAATTTGGGTGCTCAGAGTGGTATCTACCTGGGACGTAAGAACGATGAACTGGTTGTAGATTGCCTGGCCTTTGCAGATGGCATGGCACTGTTTGCTGATTCTCTTGAGATGGCAACAATGCAGGTAAACTGCCTCAGAAAACAGGCTGCCAAAGTGGGTCTTCAAGTGTCGCTGGAGAAAACAGAATTCTTCACCAACATTAGAGAAGCAAACAGAGAGATGTTACTAGAACAGGGAAATATCAAGAGGACTGAGAAATTTAAGTATCTCGGCGAATGGATTGAACCCAACTTATCAGAAAGAGCATCATTATCCAAGAGAGTCAGCAAGTTAGAACTAGCCTATCGGCTGACTAAGAACACTTACAATAAGAAGTGCCTGTCATGCAACCTGAAACTTAAGCACTACACATCAGTCTGACGACCAGAAGCCCTATATGCCATGGAGTGTCTTTCCTTGAACCGAAGGGGTCTAATAGAGAAATTGGAAATCAGAGAGAGGAGAATCCTCAGGAAGATCCTAGGCCCGTTAAAGGAAGATGGGAAATTCCGAAGACGGCATAACTTTGAGCTCTACGAACATATTGAGATGCTCTCTGACTGTGCAAGGAAAAGAAGGGTAGCTTTCTATGGCCACGTTGCAAGATTGCCTCCAAACCGACTATCCAACCGTCTGTTCACCTTCTGGCAAAACAAGAAACTTCCACTTGGTTGAAAAAGACCGAGAAGGATATTAGAGAAGGATATTGGGAATAACAGATCTCAAAAACAGACAGTCTGTGAGACGCACCCTGAAGGAAGTCCGTGGATTTCAGGAAAAACCTCGAAGGAAAGGTACCCCCTGGACAGAAGAGAGAAAGGAATTACACCGGCAGAAGATACGACAATACTGGGCAAAGGTCAAAGCCCAACAGTTGAACAAGCATGGTCCAAAGTAGGCAGATTCGAAAGAAGAAGAATTACAATATTGGAAATTATATAATTTTTTAATGTTGGTACTCACAAAGTTTGACATTTTTACTAATTCAAATTTATTAGTTTGGTTATGTCATTTTTCCAAATGTCAGACGCACAGTAAAATTTAAAAAATCACTTATTTTCTAGATTATCGTGACAAATGTGGTGTAAAGTAGCGTTTTTTTAATTAGACTTTATTGTCTTATACTTAATTTATTTTGTAAGTGTCCCTGAAAGGTTAAAATTTACTGGTCACTTTACCGCATCGTAGCCGTACTTTGCAACATTGTACGTAAAAATCTAGTTTCGCTGGACGTATTCACGATGTCAAAGCTAGCTTTACAATTCAGGAGGCCAAAAAAATATTTTTTTGTATATATGTCGAAAATTCTTCGAGGACCATAGAATTGAGTTCAGGTTCTGAATTGCCGTTTTTCATAAACAATCATGTTTTAGATATCTTTTCGCGTTGAACCTTCAGAAGATACGAAGGGGATTCGTAAAATAAAGTTCCCTATGCTACTGAGAAATAATGCGACGTGCTGGGAGAAATGTAAAACACTGTCAAATCTCCCTCTCTCAATTCTCACCTCTCCCGCCACGCTACATCGCTCAGCGCCGGGCCTAGCAGCCTTCGAAGATGGAGCTCCCTATCGCTGTTACCGCCAGATGTGAAATTCGCGTTGTGATACGTTTTTTGATTGCAAAACGGATTTCACCTAATTTTTTTCACCTAATGACATTCATCGTCAGTTAATCGAAGTTTATGGGGAAAATTGCATATCTGTTCAACATGTTCGCAAATGATGCAGAGTTCAGTGAAGGCCGCACTGAAATTCACGATCAAGACCAGAGAGGAAGGCCTTCAGTTTGAGATGGAATTGTCGAAAAAGTTGAGAGAAGAAAAGCTTGAAGATCGGAGATTTCCAAAATTAAAACACTTGGGTGGTTTACGCTTCAATACCGATGATAAAGTCAAGGAAGAGGTAACTCGATTCCTCAAAGGTTTGGCGGCAGAATTCCATAACATGGGGATAGAAAAATTGGAGCATCGTCTGCAAAAGTGTTTGAACAGAAACGGCGATTATGTAGAAAAATAGCATAAGTTTTAAGCTTTAAAATGATGTATAACACTAAGAATAAAAATATAGCTGTCTATTATTAGAAATCATGGGAACCTTATTTTATGAATCCCCCCGTATGTATGTTCGTTCCCAAGTACCTGAATTAAAAGTGCTTTTATAATATCGTTGTTGACTTGAAGATCTTAGGCTTTTCTCCGATAATTATAACTATGATATTGAGAAATTAGTACCAATTGCTCTGTTTATTATGTGAAACGATGAATTTGGATTAATAACTAGAAACAGATAATTTATCGCAGTGAGAATTCATCGTAAGAAAATTCGTCGCGAAGAATCAACACAAACTGTTGAGTTTTTTTTCCTGTGACAAGATTACGCTAAAAACACACCTCATTTAAATATTATTATAATAAGAAATTATTTTTTGGCAATTTAATTTCCCTTTATTTATTTACACATCTGTATATTGTGTCGATATAATTCTCTAGTAATAAAAATGTTTTCGTTGAATTTTGTCCGATTTAAAAAAAAACGGAAAAGACATTTGTTCGGCCACGACGAAATGAAATATTCAAGAGCAAACAATCTTGACATTTGAACAACTTTCTTAAGCATTCAGGACAGATTTTTTTGTTGATATCATAAGATATAACTCAAGAACAAACTTCAACAATCGGTTATCTAATTAATATAAATGTTCAATGGATCCCACAATGTTTGTATTCAATGTCATAGTTTTATATACCTATAAATTTTAATTACACATATTTTTAATAAATTATCGAAATAATTAAATATGAGACAAAATTAGTTTTTAAAGTTACGTCAAAAATATTAAAATTCAAATACTCCCTGAACCAAATTCAAAATATCTCAGACAGACACGGACGGACAACTACTAACCAAATTTAAATACAGAGACATACATCGGACAATCATCGACTCACTCTACATCAAGCGCAAATTTAAAGACAGAGACATACATCGAAAAATCATCGACTCACTCTGCATCAAGTGCAACCTAAGGCACCGTACTCGCAGACATCCCACAAACACCCTATACTAGTGGTGGCGAAGCTATGGCACGCGTGTCATAGCTGGCATGTAGGAAAATTGTGTTGGCACGCGAACTATTTCTCACGCGTACCTTCTAAACTAAAACCTTAACAAACAGATAAGAACAGACAGATTTAGACTGTCCAAACAAATCTAATAATTCTCACCTGTCTAGGCTAATTAACAAATAACGGACTTAGTCTGAATTAGACAAACTTGCTTTGTTTATAAATCAGAGACGCATAAACAGATTTCGAAAATTCTTGACTGTCTAGACCAGTGGTGGCGAAGCTATGGCACGCGTGTCATAGCTGGCACGTAGTAAAATTGTATTGGCATGCGAACTATTTCTCACACGTGCCTTCTAAACATAGATTTAGACTGTCCAAACAAATCTAATAGTTCTCCTGTCTAGACCATTTAAAAAATAACAGACTTAGTCGGAATTAACCACAGACGCATAAACAGATTTCGAAAATTCTTGACTGTCTAGACCAGTGGTGTCTAGAACATATGGCACGCGTGTCATATCTGGCACGCGAACTATTTCTCACGCGTGCCATCTAAACTAAAACTTTATACTTTTCTAAAAAAAAAAAGTTTCTCAATGCACTTTTGTGCAAATCCAAGGTGTAAAATATAAGACGTGTTATTCGGGCTAATACGGTAACTGATTTTCACTATCAGAAATGTTCATTCATTGTAAAAGTTACCTGGCACTGTAAATTTAAAAAGAAAATGGCACGCGGTCGGAAAAAGGTTCGCCACCCCTGCCCTATACGAATCATTATATGACGTCCATGAGGAATACGACGACTAATCATCCCACAGCAGTATTGTATTCTCTCGCAGAAAGACCGTATGGTCGATAGCCATTTGATCCCTTTTGGTTACAATAAAGATTATTATTATTAGAATTCAATTAAAATATTCAGTTAAATGTTCGGTTTTTGACTACAAATAGTCAAACTTAAAAACAAAAAGTGATGTGGAAAATTGATAGCAGAAAATAGATATAGATAGAATTCTCATCGTAGGAAAATTCATCACGAAAAAATAATACAAATTGTGCTATTTATTATGCGAAAAGATTAATTTGCATCAATCCCTAGAAACAGACAATTTATCGCAGTGGGAATTCATCACTAGAAAATTTATCGCAGCGAGAATTCATCGCGAAAAAATAATACAAATAGTATTATTCCACAACAACTGGCAGCCAATAACTTCAACATTAACTCCGAATGGCTGACTCTCTGGACTGAAAATGCCCCACCCGATGTACGAAATCTCATTGACCCCGTCGTAAAACCCGATGACTTCGACCAACCACGACATATATGGAAGACCTTAAACCGTGTCAGAACATGACAAGGTGTGTGTGCCCATAACCTCCATAAATGGGGAAAACGACCCAACACACACTGCGACTGCGGCGACCCAAACCAAAGAATTGACCACATAGTGACAGAGTGTGAACTGAGGGCATATCAAGGGGATTTGAGCGACTTCTTCCACACCACACAATCAAGTCTTGAATGGATAGCTGAACTAGATCTTTTAATATAACAATTTTATATCTACTTAGATGTTTCTTTGTAACTCGTACATTGTAATGTCTTATTCAATCGTTAATTTTTACATGTTTACATAAATAATACAAATTGTGCTGTGTATTATACGAAAAGATTAATTTGCATTAAACACTAGAAACAGACAATTTATCGCAATGGGAATTCGTCGTAAGAAAATTTATCGCGGCTAGAATTCATCGTAGGAAAATTTATCGCGAGAAATTAGTACAAGTTGCTCTGTTTTTTACGTGAAACGATGAATTTGGATTAATAACTAGAAACAGATAATTTATCGCAGTGAGAATTCATCGTAAGAAAATTCGTCGCGAAGAATCAGCACAAACTGTTGAGTTTGTGCTTTTTTTCCAGTGACAAGATTACGCTAAAAACAAACCTCATTTAAATATTATACAAGTTGTGAAGGATTTTTTAAGTTTTTAGTGTTTTATTTAACACTTATGTCAATACCCGGGTACCCGGGTACCCTTTTGCATGTTCTTACTTACATATCTTTTTCATTTAACGAAAAATCATCAAATCCGTTCAGATCCTCGTTATTTGAGTCTATTGACATCGATTCATGTACATTCATTATAAAATATGCCAAAAAATATATAAACCTTTTGGACTTAAAGTCAAATACCCCGTTGTTCAATACCCGGGGTACCCGGGTACCCATATATAAATAAATAATTAAACTTATTTCTGGGGATAAAAAATATTATTTAATATATAAATTTACGGATTTATTTAACTTTTAATTAATTTTATTATAAAACTTATAATTAATTATAAATTATACATAAAATATTTTTATATTCAATTTATTATTGGCAACATGCGGCAACAATTGCTTTTAAATGTTCATCGCAAACTGGTTTGTTACATTCTTTACACGATTTTCGCATTTTTTCTCCGTTTTTTATACACATCCTGGTAACAAATATGACATGATTCTACAACAATTTTTCGTCCAGTGAAATCTGTCTGTTCAGTAGACCCGCCTGGCTCACTTTATGTTGTTGCCCTGCTTGTAGGATCTATTGGTTTTCCATATATGCTTTCTATGGCAATCCTAGTGGTGAAATTTCTCATAATTTGCATATTGAGATAGATATTTGAGATCGTTCTTGAATAGCTGTCATACATAATTCTTCACTTAATTTTCGTAAAAATACGTTTTTTATATGATAAATGGATATAGCTGGCAAGACTGGCGATATCCAAAATATTAAAAAAAAATGCGAGAGGCCATCGGTTAGTCCGTCTGTGGATTGTGTAACGGCCCAACATCTTATCCATTATATCTACACCAATTTTTTTTTTATATATAATACTGAACAATTTCTGGTTTCTTTTTTTGTCTTCGCTGCAAATCGTAGTGAAATCGCTGCAAATTCGAGTGCATCGTAGATAGAAGTAGAACAACTTTCTTTTTTTTTTTAGGAACATAAGACCATAGAGTAAATTTTTCATAAAACCCAAATAGAGAAGAGAATTCTTCACGATTTTTAAATGCTAGCATGTCTACTAGAATGTATTTTTTTTTCAATGTTCCTACAATTGTTAGGTTCCATACAATAAATGCTTTGCTAAAGGTAAAGTAGTAAAAAATTATCCATTGTAATATTTCTTCCGGATCCTTTATATTTTGCAGCTAAATCTTTTACTCTCTTCCACTCTTTCGCCTTGATTTATTTCACGGCCAGTTGTTATTTTGCCAGTGTAAATTTGACCTTTCAATTGAGATGAATTTTTGGCGTCGCATATCCACCATATTTTGATCCCATACTTTGCCCACCCGGCGATTTTATTTATAGAAATAGGTTTTCCGGGTAGTGGAATACTCTATGGGTAATGCACAGTTGTAATGTGAAAGTCTCCGGGTATTAAAATTATTTTATTAAACGAAAAACCCATGCGGGTACACGGGTACCCGGGTATTGAACAACTTAGTAATGACTGGATATTGACATAAGTGTTAACTAGTCGAGTTTAACAATTAAATTGAAATAAATGGACCAGGCTAGTTTATTTATATTTAACTGCCCATAAACTTATAACAGCCGACTCAATCAGTTAAGTCAATCAAACTGACAATACTTAGATTTATGTAAGATCCTGCTCGGTAGTGTAGTTGACAACAAACCCGCCTGGCAATGCGGTAGACCCGGGTTTGATTCCCGGTCGGGGAAGCGAAAACTAACCCTCCGGGTTGCCTACCCTGAATGAATGTAAAATATGTGATACGGGAATGGCGCATACAAGAAACCAAAGTGAAAGGGAGTTTTGTGAGAGCTTCCCCCAAAAGACTTTTAGACTTAGGTTAGTTAAGACTAGGAATGACTGGAATGGAGTAGACAAATAAAAACCGACAAGACTAGACACAGAAGACTTGATATACAATGCTAAACAGACAAGAATAAACAGACAAGACTAGACACGACTAGATAGACAAGACTAGACAGGCAAGATTAGACAAACAAGATTAGACAGATAGATCTAGAGAGACAAGACTGAACAGACGGTACTAAACAGGCAAGACTTATTTTTTAAAAGTGGTTTGGGGGAAGCTCTCACTATACCCCCTATTCCACCTTGGCTTTAAGTATGCGCCACCCTGGTATAGCATATTTTGCATTCATTTAGGGTGGGAAGGTTAATGAAAACCGCCCTAGTTGTTGTCTCCCCAACCAGGATTCGAACCTGGGTCTCCCGCATTGGAAGGTGGGTATGTTGTCAACTACACCACCGAGGAAGACAGACAGGCAAACCTACACAGACAACATAAGATAGATAGGACTAAAAATAATTAGATTTATTGTTTTGGTGGAGGCGCAAGGTAAATAATAATGCACAAGGCAAACCTAATCAGACAAAACTGGACAGACAAAGCTAATCAGACAGGACTAGACAGACACGACTAGACAGAGAATACTAGACAAGATTAGACAAACAATACTAGACAGATAAAACTAGAGACACAAGACTAAAAAAATATTTTTATATTTAGACTCGAAAGGCTAAAAATGTAGTAAGGCTTATAAAATTGTAAAGACCCGCAAATAATAGCAAACAATTTTAACAACTTTTACACAGAACACCCACAAAAATTAACAAATAATATACCCGATATTCCTTATAAAGATACTTTTAAAAGTAGTAATAATACAATCTTTCTTGAAGCTGTAACATGCGATGAGTTTCTTAATATAATCCTGTCCCTAAAAAACAAGAAGAGCGCCGATGACGTTCCTTTAACTGTAATAAAATATATTTTTTGGGAGATCGCAGAACCACTGGCATATATACATAATCTAAAACTAGCAATTATTACTCCGTTGCACAAAAAGGGAGACAAAAAATTATTAGTAATTGCACGCCAATAAGTACTCTGTCGACGTTTGCAAAAGTATTTGAAAACACTATTGCAAAATGAACTGTAATTTTAGCATTGTATATCAAGTCTTTTGTGTCTAGTCTTGTCGGTTTTTATTTGTCTACTCCATTCCAGTCATTCCTAGTGTTAACTAACCTAAGTCTAAAAGTGTTTTGGGGGAAGCTCTCACTAAACTCCCTTCCACTCTGGCTCCTTGTATGCGCCATTCCAGTATCACATATTTTACATTCATTCATGGTAGGCAACCCGGACGGTTAGTTTTCGCTTCCCCGACCGGGAATCAAACCCGGGTCTAAAAGAAAAGTATTATCTATTAAGTAAAGATCAGCATGGTTTCAGAAAAGGCAATGGCATAGATACAGCATGTTTCACTTTTCTGGAAAATGTCGCCAGTCAACTAGAAAAAAAAACCATCCCATGCGGGATTCTACTCGATCTAACTAAGGCTTATGATACAGTAGACCATAGCATTCTGTTAGAAAACTTTGAGAAATATGGAATTAGAGGTGTTGCAATAAAATGGTTTCATTCTTACCTATCCCATAGGAAGCAACAAACTAGGGTATTTACGAAGTTTGGTCAAGTATAGTGATCAATAAGAACCATACAAATATAGATACCTCAGGGAAGTACCTCTATTATTTTTATTGTATATAAACGATCTTATACGATTTAAGCACCATTGGCCCATTATTATTTACACTATACATTAACGACTTACATAATTCACACTTAGGCACCCAGAATACGATTATAAATTATGCAGATGATACGACCGTTTTGTTAACAAACACATCTGCGGCGGATATCACTCAGAGTGTTAACCTTGCCATGGCTTCTATGATGTTTTGGTTTCCGAAAAACAGATTAGTATTAAATAAGGAGAAGACCAATATAGCTATCTTCCGAACTAATCGTACCACTGATTCTTACCCTAATGAGATAAGGATTGATAATGAGATCATTCGAATACAACCGAATGGTTGCTAAGGCTGCTGGGGATTTATTTTGACGATACTCTGGACTGGGTAAGCCACACCAATAAATTACTGAGCAAACTGAAAAAGACAGTATACGCCATCAGAATCCTTAGCAAATACATTGATCCACCTATTCTGAGGTTGGTCTACTATGCTAACTTTCACTCCCATCTTAGGTTTGGCATCATATTCTGGGGAAATGGAACGCACATTAATAGTGTTTTTCGTGTCCAGAAACAAGTTTTGCGCATTATACTCAATCTGCCCTTTAAGGTTCCATGCAGAGGGCATTTCAGCAGGGCTAACATTTTAACATGCACTGGTGTCTATGTATTTGAAAGCGTCCTCTTACTAGCCAAGCATAAACACCTATTCGTTACACGAAGCCTACTGAACGTGTCACCCGGTTCAATAAGGAAACATACGAGCTCCCCAACATTCCCCCAACATTCACTGACGATGACTGAAAAAAATTCCCCCTTACAGCATGCTAAAAATATATAACCACCTTCCTAAATTTGTCAAGAAGATTGATAATTTGAGGACTTTGAAAAAGGAACTTTTTAACCTTCTCGTTAATATGGAGCCCTGCAATATAAATTAATTCTTCCTTAAAATAAAGTAAATATTTTTTAGCTAGTTTTAATTTTATTTATGAATTTTAATATGTTAAGTGATGTGCTATTTATCGTTTATTTTGGTATGTAAACTTTTAACATGTATTATAACTTTGTGTTTTATGTTTCGTATGTATATTGCAATATTTTAATTAAGTAGGTTATGTTCCAATATAATAATTTCTGTAATTTTCTAACTTGTGCTGTTCTAAATTGTAATATTTATGTAATTTTATTGGTGCCATTTATCGTTTTCAATGGCCATTTTCTCGACAAATTTCATTTAGCATTTATGTCACTTTTATGTACTTAAATCTTTAATAATGAAATAAACTTATTCTGATTCTGATTCTGATCTACCATCAATCATAACTTCTCCTCATCAAGTTACAATATTCGCTGATGACACAAATATTTTGCTATCAAACAACACCATAGAAAATGTAAGTACAAATGCCAACTC
Organism: Phosphuga atrata; assembly: GCA_944588485.1. Classification (NCBI taxonomy): domain Eukaryota; kingdom Metazoa; phylum Arthropoda; class Insecta; order Coleoptera; family Silphidae; genus Phosphuga; species Phosphuga atrata. The sequence continues at coordinate 69,387,890 of OX155894.1, read as the reverse complement.
AGCTATTTCAAAAATCAACAATTGGTTCAAAATAAATAAGTTGACACTAAACTCAGCCAAAACAAATATTATAATTTTTAAAACCAATAGATCTCTAATAAACTACCCCCAACATAGAAAAATAGAAAAAGATGACCTAGCAATAAACAGCTCCGTGAGACTACTAGGAATAAATATCGATTGCTGCCTGAATTGGAAGTTGCATATAAAATCTCTCGAAGCAAAATTAAATAGGACAACATACGCTATTCGAATACTTCAGAGATGTTTAAGCTTAGAAGGTATAATAATTGTATATTATGCAAATTTTCACTTATATCTTCGATTTGGTATAATGTTCTGGGGCAACGGGAAAGATATGCAAGACATTTTTAAAATCCAAAAGAGGATCATTATAATAATGAATAATATGACCTTTAAACAATCATGCCGTGGAATATTAAAAAAAATCTAATATTTTAACAGTCACCAGAACCTATGTTTATGAAATTTTAATTTTCACAATTAAGCACAAAAACTTTTTCGAAAGTTACAAGAACTCCAATGACAAGGGCACAAGAGGCAGAAATATTACATTTACTTTACCTAAACACAATCTAACAATATCAGAAAGGCTACCACCATATATAAACCTTACTTAATTAAAGAGTGCATAAGGTGTAATATAGAAGGTACGGCATCGACAAACTTTCTGCTAAGAGGTTATGGGAATATGAGGATAGGAGAGGAGTAGTTCAACACGGTGGATAGAGCTGGTAAAGTATTTCGAAGGAAATCTAAGGACAAAACGAGAAATGCGGAAGGAAAAGAATGGGCAGAGTGGGTAAGGGAAAGTCAATGGGATGTCTTGAATACGTGTGTGGAAGGGGACTGGGAGGGGCAGTATACGTTTGGGAGTTCAGGGGGGGGGGGGTGTCGGTGATAGACATTGCAGTTCTTAACGACTCCGCGAGACAAGAAATTAGAGAGATAGAGATCGGAGTGAAAGGTGAATCTGACCATATGCCAATACTGATCACGTTAAAGCAGCAGGTAAAAGAGGGGTCCGGGAAAGAAAAATGGATTACCAGGTGGGATAGCGGCGCGACGGAGCTGTTTAAATTAAGAATGGAGGCAATAGACTGGGATAATTTAAAAGATATAGATATGATAACCGAGGAAATGGAAACAGCATTGGTCAGGAAGAAAGTCACAGAGAGAACAGTGGGAGGATTATGGGCGGATAAGGAATTCATAAGAGAGAAACAAAAATATAGAGAGGTGACGAGAAGGTGGAGAGAGGGTACCGGTGACAAGGAACTGTGGTTAAGTACGAGAGCGGACTTACGAAACCTGGAGAAAAGAAAGAAAGAAATGTGGGAGAGAAGAGAGCGACAACGAATATTGGAGATTAAAACTGAACCGCAGCTGTGGAAATATTTAAAAGAGAAGAGCGGGAAGAAGGAGCGAATTCCAGACAGTATACCTAAGGAAACCTTGTTAAGGCACTATATGGTTCTATTGGAAGGAATGGAGATAATGGTGGATCGAGGGAAAGACAGTGTTAGAAGGGAGCAGACTGTTGAAGATGTAGGTGAAGAAGAAATTACGGCCGGGGAAGTACACCAGGTAATTGCAGCCTTAAGGCAGAAGAAAGCGGCAGGACCGAACGGAGTTGGAAATGGAGCGTGGAAGTTGGTACCAGAGAAATGTATCGACAAGCTTACGGAAGAGTTCAACAAGATATGGAAAGGGACAAAGGATATCCCAGAGAGCTGGAAAGAGGGGATAATACAGCAAATCCACAAAAATGGGGACAAGGAAAGGGTGAATTACAGGGGGATCATGCTGATGAACTCTTCCTACAAAATGTTCGCCAAGATTCTATAAGGGCGGTTGAGAAAAGAGGCAGAGGAAAAGCGATTAATACCAGAGGTGCAAGCAGGATTCAGAGAGTGAAGAGGCACAGTCGAGAAACTCATAACGCTTAGATTTATAATTGGTCAGAAAATCAGATCTGGGAGCCTTTTTTCTCTTTTTATCGACCTGCAAGCAGCGTATGATTCGATAGAGGGAGATTGTATGAATGTTTGGTTAAAAAGGGTATTTCGTTGAGGGTGAGGAGGAATGTGAGGGAGGTGTATAGGTAAACGGTGTGTAAGATCAGGTTGAATAAGTGTGTAACGGAATATTTCGAGATAAAAATGGGCCTGAGGCAGAGATGTCCACTGAGCCCCACACTTTTCAATCTCTACGTGGCTGATTTGGAAAGAGTTTTGGCAGACGGGCAAGCTGGAGGAGTGGTGTTCGGGAGAACAAAGGTGTGGAGTATAGCATACGCTGATGATGTGGTGGTATTAGGCAAGACAGCTGGGGAATTGAGAGAGGTGATTGAAAGGGTGAGAGGGTTTTTTGAAAGGAGAGATCTGAGTGTGAATGTGGAAAAAACTAAATGGATGCGGTTCAAAAGAGGTGGGAAGTTCAAGAAAGAGCGGTTTGAATGGAAAGGGAGGGAAATCGAGAATGTGCAAAGGTTTAAGTATCTGGGGTATGTACTTGGAAATGGAGGTACCAATAGAGAGCATGTGGACTATGTAGCGAAGAAAGCGTGGGTGGCAGCTGGACGAGTCTGGAATGAATGGAGGAATAAATTCGAAGGAAACTTCAGAGCGGCTGAGACGGTGTGGAAGGTGTGTGCGAGAAGCATTTTATTGTATGGCTCAGAAGTCTGGGGGACGAGAGAGGAGGACAGGATAGAGAGAGTCCAGTTAAAGTTTTTCAAAAAAATCCTGAAACTTGATAGGTCGACACCTGGTTACATCGTCCTCCAGTAAGGTGAGTGAAATGGGAAATGAAAGGTTGATAAAAGAGGTTTTTAGAATGGTAAATCGAGTGGGAGGAGGCGGTATGAAAGGGAGTGACTGGGGTAAGAATAAGAGGAAATTGTATGAAAGAGGTGGTATATCTGGTGAGGGGCTCGAAACGCTAAAGCAGGAAAGGGCACTGTGGGCCGAAAGGTTGGTAGAACGTTTGCAAGAAGTGGACCTACAGGAGCGGCAAAGCAAAATAGAAAGTAGTAATTTTCATAAAGGGTATGTAAAGATACAGGTACATGGGCGGTTACCAACCTATTTAAGTGTAAATCAAGAGGACGATGCACAAGTCATGTTAGCAAGGTATAGGTGTGGATGTGAGGAGCGTGGAAGAAGATACTGGATGAGTGACGAGCATAGAAAGTGTAGTGTTTGTGGGACAGCAGAGGATACTTGGGAGCATTAGATGGAAGAGTGTACAAGGGGTGAATGGATTGAGGGAGAGAAGCGGGAAGGAAATAAATGGGAGGAATGTATGAATGATAGCGGAAAGGTTCTGAAACTGCTGAGACGGATAAAAAGATGGAAAGAGCAAACTGGTAACAGAGAAGGTATATTATAAAGGAAAGTGGAGTTTATTTTGTGTCAGTTACAGATATTTTTGCATTTTTATTTTTTAAATTTATATTTTTTGTTATGCGGTTTCCATAGTAGGTTAATAAATAAATAAATAATAAATATAAACCTTACACTCTACAACACAATACCTAGGAATATCAGAATAAACATAAGAAAAATATTCATAGAGAAATAAGAGCTATGCTTGTTGAAATAGAACCATACAACTTGGATGAATATTTTTCAAAAATAAAGTCGTATTATTAAAAAATTAGGCAAAAAAATCTCAAATATTGTAAATTTACTATTGTAGTTATGTAATCACAGATATATTTGACACGTTTCATATAAGTTTATATTATTTTTGTTCTTACTTATTGTATGTAAACTTTAAATTATTAAATAAAATCTTTTTGATTTGATTTTTGACTAGGCAGACGGTAATAGACAGGTGAGACTAGACAGCCAAAACTAGAAAGGCAAGACTAGAAAAACAAGACTAGACAGACAAACCTAGATAGACAAGATTAGACAGACAGCACTAGACAAATACGACCAAACAGGCAGACTAGAGTAACAAAACTACACAGGAGGACTGAACACTAAAAATTATTAGATTTATTGTTTTGGTGGCGGCGCCGGGTAAACAATATATATTCAATGTTTTTATTAAACTTAATGACTAGCTTAAACTAATTTTGCTTACAATTACTAAGTTTGTCTAATTTTGAGTAAATATTTCAATATTTTGTTCATTGATTTAAACAATTGTAGACTTAATAATCGTATTAAGCTGAAGCGGTAGTGGCCTAGTAGTCAATGTGTCGGATTACTAATCCATAAAGTTCCTTGTTCGGATTGTAATCCGGCGGATCCGGCATCGCTAAGCGTTTACCGGATCCGGTAACAATATACCGGATCCGGTAACCGGATCGGGTGATTCTAATTTTTGGTAAAATAATCGCGCTGTTGCATGAGTAGGTATTTTAAATGCGTGGTGCGCATGGCGCCACATGGTTTTTTAAAACAAAAATTGATTTTGTTATAAATAATGTATACTTAAAATAATAAACGTATTTGCTCGTGTATTACGCGCAATTTTTTCCAAAAAAATTGCTTCTAAAACATAGGTCCGCGTTATAGGCGCACAAAAGTAGGTTGCATTTTAGGGTGCGCCTTATGCACCGGAATATACGATATTTATAGTAAGTTGATTAAACTACATAGACATTTAAGTTGATGTTATATTTCATTAGAGAGATTCATCCTAATGTCTGTCATAAATATAAGAATAAGACTTGTTAGCATGTTCAAGTACCTAATTGTTGCGATCTAAGTAAATTAAGTAAAGTTTATTATGTTAGATTTAATTCCATTGATCCCACCGGATTGAAAATGACACTGGATTACAATCCCTATTTGTTAGTATTTTGAGAAATAATGCAGCGACAGATCAATGAAGATGAGATTGAAATTTTACAAAATTAACATTTGTAGACTCTCACTATTTTGCTGACTGTGCAACTATTTGTAAGAATTTTGGAAATCTAAGAACAAAAAATTACTCCAAAAAGTCCAAATTTTGATAGCCCAAAACCATCTAGTTAATATTTTGAAAAATAAGACAGCCACAGATCAATGAAGATGAGGTTGAGATTTTACAAAATCAACATTGGTAGACTCTCACTAGTTTCTTTACTGTGTGACTATTTGAAGGAATTTTGGAAATCTAAAAACCATATATTTCTCCAAAAAGTCCAAATTTAAAAAAATCTGAAATCGTTTTGTTCATATTTTGAAAAGTAAGGCAGCGTTAGATCAATGAAGATGAGGTTCAAATTTTACAAAATTAACATTTGTAGTCTCTCACTATTTTCCTCACTGCGCGACTATTTGGAATTATTTTGGAAATCTAAAAACCACAAATTTCTTCAAAAAGTCCAAGTTTTGAAAATCTGAAAACGTTTTGAAAATATTTTGAAGGATAAGGCAGCGACAGATTAATGAATACGATGTTAAGATTTGACAAAATTAACTTTCATAGACTCTCGCCATTTCCTCCACTGTGAGACTATTTGGAGGAAAAATAAAACAGCGACAGGTCAATGAAGATGAGGTTGAGCTCTGAAACATAGGCCCGCGTTAAAGGCGCACAAAAAGTAGGTTGAATTTTAGGGTGCGCCTTATACACCGGCAAATACGGTATTTATAGTAAGTTGATTAAACTAAATAGACATTTAAATAGACAATATATTTCATTAGACGGATTCATCATGATGTCTGTCATAAATATAAGAATAAGACTTGTTAGCATGCTCAAATACGTAATAGTTGTGATCTCAGTAGATTAAGTAAACTTTATTATGTTAGATTTAAATCCATCGATTTCCACCGATCCGGCTGAATTGAAAATGACACCGGATTGCAATCCCTAGTTCCCTGGCTGAAATCCCGGGAGCACGAGTATGGAAATAAGACACAGTTCTCATGTAAGGCCATCACAGTAATCTGCCAAGAAAAGAAACCTCACCTAAAATAGTAGCTATCGCCACCGGCGTTAAAATCTGTAAGCGTTCCTTATACTTGTGTCTAAGATCTAGACACCAAGCACAATAGGCAGGGGAGAAGATCAAAGTGCACAAGGACTGTAGCACCACAGGAAGAAGAAAACTTAGTAAACTGGTCAGTCTAACTTACTGTGTCTACAATTACTAAATCTACCTGGTAAAATTACTTTAAAAAAATCTTAATTTATGTTGTCTAACCAAATGTAGGCCTAGTAAACTGGTTCGACAAACTTACTTTGTCTACAATTACCAGATTTGTCTAATTTAGCTTTAAGAAGTTTCTGAATGAATCTTATCTAAACTACTGTCGATTTAGTAAACTTATTGGGCTAACTTACTACGCATACAATTACTAAATTTGCCTAGTCTTGTCTCAAACACAAGCCTTTTTAATGAGCGTTTATTTTGTTTGGAAATACAAACAAAAATTTTCGTGCAATCGTGACAATCATTTCAAAACATTTTGCAAAACAGCAACCTCACCTATTCGATAAGCATCGTCGCCCGGGCAAGTGGCGTTCATGCACATCCCCAGCAGCACGATCTCGGCTAGCCCCATGTTACCAAGTCCTCTTTTTGCTTCTACAACGCGTCTTGTATTTATGACACTTGTAAAATTCCATCATCATCCACCACGCGATACATACTAACTTCGGCTCCACAAGAACTTGCGGCTTATAACCGACCATGCGCAAGATTGCCTTCACGTTCTTGCATGACAGAAACCATTTACTAAATTTTATTAATCATATAGCAACAACACAAAAATATCAAAACGGATTTAATCTGCTTCACACGATTGGAAACCAAAATTATACTCATTATATTTTTTGGAGTTGTTTTTATATCAATCGACTTGTTTTTATGTTTATATAAATGTTTGCATAATTATAATAATTACCCTTAATTTTTTTAATTTTCTTCAGATATTCTAATACATATCATATGTATCGAATACATACCAATATGTAGCTAATAGAATATATTACATTAGCTACAAAATAAATATTATTATAATTATTAAATATTGTAAAATGTATATTTGCTACATTCTGATTAGTTACGGCCAATTTTTGTAGTTAATTAAGTTATGATAGAATTAATGTTTTAAATAAAAGAGTCGTGTGATGGATTAATATTGTGAAATATGACGCATATGTATTAGATAATTGCATTTAAATATCAATAAACTTTATCGTTTAACTTGAAACACATTTTCTGTAAGCAAAGTCGTTTTAATTCCATTCTAAAAGCAATTTACCCATTTGCTAGCTCATTTCTCCACTAAACAACTCTCTGATAACATCTATCCGATATCTACTAATGAAACGATTATTTATATTCAATGGCTAAGTAAATGATATATTTTATAACAAGATTGTACACTATACATAAAAGAAACACTTTTTTCAAAGAAATATTGTTAGAGGGTTTCTAATACCCCTGAATTATTTGCAGAAGTATACGGCTTAACCTAGTCAAGTATAGTCTTGTCTGTCTAGTCTTGTCTGTCTAGTAGTATCTGCCTAGTCTTGTCTGTCTAGTCTTGTCTGTCTAGTCTTGTCTGTCTAGTCTTGTCTGTCTAGACTGTCTGACTAGGGCAGTGTTTCCCAAAGTGTGGTACGCGTACCCCAAGGGGAACGCGAAAGATAAGAGAAGATTTTTCTTTTTTTTCAGTTTTGTGTGTGTCAAAGCGAAAATAAAAAGACAAATAAGCAATTTATAAATTACATTTAAAAAAATGCTTCAAATATTACTTTTGATATAATGTTTTATCCTGTGAATTAGCTGTTTTCCTGTGAATTAGCTGGCAGATAATTAATACAATGCAAAACAAAACTTCTGTTTTTAAATTACTATTTTTCTTTTATAATTTGCAACTAACCAAGAGTTTATTTTACCAACTGCTGACGACAAAATTTGAAGATTGTTTTTACGTATTTAAAGGCAAGTAGAAATTCTCTTAAAGAGAAGAACAACATTTTCACCAAAAAAATCTTATCTTTTATTCCCCATCCTGGGTATTTACTGTATTACTATTACTTTACTTACGATTACTATATACCTTACAATATTACTTGAACAATATCAGTACTTATATATATTATAGTTATAATAAAAACCATACCGACCCACGTGTTTAGGAACATTCCTTTACGCTCCCTTGGTGCCACGGTTATCATGCGATAGCCAATAATTCTTATAGTTAATTACCATTACGACATCCACCCGTCAAAATAAAACCCCTTCAAGCCACACATGATTTTAGGGATTCCCACCCTTGGTCCCACTCTTAAAATATTTTAAGCTTTTTGGATGATAATCACGTGAATGAATTTATATCTCTCACGGATATTTTTAATTATCCGAAATGAAATTCTCGGAGATACACTTAAAACATAAAAACGTCCCCATCAAAATAATCATGTAGACCAGATTGTTAGTGTCTTTGGGAGCCTTTTTAGTTATTTGTGTAAATATATTATATATGCGCTACGACTTACGTCCTTAGCTCAAACGACGCTAAAGTCGCATAGGGGAAAAGTCAAGTAGGAGGAGCATCCTCATATTTAATTAAGGGGTATGCACAAACCCCCACGGAACACTACCGGGATGATATAAATATCTCAACCCGGTCTAGTTTAACATCATTCATCATAGTCTCAGCGACCGTCGCAGCCGCAACATGACCACTTTTATACCGACAACCGATTCCGCCCCCAATAATACAACTGAAGCCGCCACCAAGAGAAGAACTGAAGCCCCCGAGAGAGCGACTGAAGCCGCCAAGAGAGCAACTGAAGCCGCCTCATGGAGAAGAATCACACCGACGGACACATACAGCCCCACCGAAGCCGCCATGATGCGCAATCCCGACCAAGAGGAAGAGGAAACCATCAAACCAAGAATCAACCAAGAAAGCCGACAACCTCACCAAGAAAACAGGACCCACCCTTAGCCAAGCAGAACCGAATATAGTCCACCGAAGAAAACCAAGGAAAAAAAAACCGAAAGACAAGCAACAAAAGATGACAACAACAGACTAAACAACAAAACAACAACCGAAAAACAAAACAAACGACGGCGGAAGCACGGGCACACGCCCACAACCGCCATAAAACAAAGGATCCCATATCTAGTTTAAGTTAGTTGTTACATATTGTTAACTTGTCTTAGTTGTAGGCTTAATGTAATATAATATTTAGTTATAAATATATATATATATATATATATATATATATATATATATATATATATATATATATATATATATATATATATATATATATATACTTTATTCAGTCTACTACTTTTCATTTAATAAACTTCGTGCCTTACGAAAACTGTAAGAGCGTAAAGAACTGTAAGCTGTAGAACTGTAAGAGCCGCAACTTTAAGAGCGCTTACTCCAAAATTTGGTCGCAACAATCGTCCTACCAGACAAGCAGTGACTGGGATGGTGAATAAATTTGAATCAACATATTCGCTATTGAATGTTCCTGCGTATCTGGGTCGAAGTACTGAAAATATTGCAGCCGTAAGTTCAAAATGAACCAAACAAGTCGATTCCAGGCCGTTTACAAGCATTTAGAATTTCTCAGTCCACATTTTGCGAATTTTACGTAAAGATCTCCAGCTACACGCTTAGAAGATCAAATTAACCAAAAAATTCAACCTCTGGACCATTTAAAGTCCGAAATTTATCAGATTTTGTTCTGCAAAAATATGGAGAATATCTTCTCTTGGCAGGTGAAAATGGTTGCTGAAATATTACTAAAACATAAAAAGTCTTTAAAAGACTTTAATTTCATCGAAAAATTATCTTTAGCGATGAAGCTCATTTTTGGCCGAATGGCTTTATCAATAAGAATATGCGTTATTGGACAACAACAAACCCATATGTGCTTCTTGAGATTACATTCCATCTACAAAAAATGAGTGTGTGTTGCGCTCGTGCGATTTGACGCCGTTTGATTTTATCTTATGGCGTTACCTTATGTCGAAGATTTATGCCAACAATCCAACAGCGTCAGAGGAGCTCAGGAACAATATCGAACGCGATATTGTCAACATCCCCGCTGATATGTGTGAAAGAGTGATTGAAAATTGGATCCAAGGAGTCGCTGCCCACATGGTCGTGGTGGTCATATAAACGACGTCAAATTCCATATAAAATTGTAACCTACACCTGGCATAAATTTCAGCTCAATATCTCAATAATTCTGTGTTTTATTTTAATACAAAAATGTTATGTCCTTATTGACAAACCCGGTATATATTCAACGTTGCTTTACGTTGTAGAGACATGGACTACGACATAGAACATAGAAAGGAAAATACAGGCATTTGAGTTCTGTGTTTTCTGATGTATGCTTCGAATATCATGGATGGATCATGTTACAAACGAAGAAGTATTAAGAAGAATGAGAAGGGACAGAGAACTATTATGTACGATAAAAAAAACGAAAAACAACTTGCCTTGGACACGTTTACCGTAACAACAAATACGAACTTTTACAACTACTTATGGGAGGAGAATTAAAAGGAGAGAGAGGACCAGGTAGAATTAAAAAAACATTCGGGGTTGCACAGGAATGAACAGCAATTCACGAATAAGAACAGTCAAGAGCAGAAACGATTTTGTCCAAACTGTTGCCAACCTTCAATGATGAAGATGTCACCACTGAGAGAAGAGAAGAAGGTCGAATGACCCCGCCAGACCAAAAACTGCGTTTTCCGAGTCCCAAATGCGACAATTCTGCTTGTTAATGTAGCCTCCGAGGTGAAAGTCACTAGGCCTAGTCACTCAAGATGATTTTTCGATGAAATTCCGCATCAGTTTGATGCATTTCTAGGACCCAATCAGCAAAGATTGGGAAAGAATCAGTTGTTTATGGTCGGTAGGCGTGAATTCTTGGGTTAACTGAACTTTAAAAGCATTAAGAACTAAGTCTTTATGCAAAATACGGTGTAATGTCGTTTGTGGAATGCCCGATTCCAAAGATCGACGAGAAATGGACAAACCTGGGTTTTCGTCAACACTATGGACTACAACAGCAATATTCTCAGTTGTTCTTGAGCTACTTGCACGAGTTCGGTTCTTTTCCACCAGTTTCATAATTGCTTGCCGAGAAGATGCTTCACGACGACCCAAAAATGCTTTAGTTATGCGAAGATTTGCTCGCGTTCACATGAGATTTTCACCATTTTTGTAGTGAATTTTAATAATTACAATGCGTTGTTGAAGCGTATACTGTTCCATTTTTATTTGTGGCTTAGTTTTTACTTGTCATCTGACAAGTGGTTACAGGTTGACTCATGACAACTGTTAATATGGCGGGCTATTGAAAATGAAACCTCTTCTTGGAAAACCCTTTATATACATTGATATATTATATATACATTGATAAACATTTTTATTTAGACTTTAGTTATTTCAAACGAGAATATTTTTAATGTTTTCACTTAACCCCCCTTCAATAATGAGCCTCAATGGCCTTAAACTTGTTTGTAAAATACATAACTGATTCTTTTTTACAAAGATACTTTTGAGAAAGGTATGTTCACCTTGATTTTCTTGTTCCATTATCAAGTTCTAAAGTAGTTTTTCGTCACTGTGTCAATCCTCTTTAACATTCCTACAATGGTCATGAAAGCATTTTTACATGGTGTAATTAATTTTTGTTGATTGCTGAGGTAAAATTGCATTTTAAATAGTTTTCCGCAATGTGTAGTACAGTTTTATGATATTTTAAAATAATATCATGGTATTTTTTTTCAATTTCTTAAAACTTGTTATGGAAATTCTTAATTTAAGTTATTGAAACGCGAAAGTTGTGTGACCACTCGTTGGAAAAACAGGAAGAAAATATGAATTATTCCTATAATATAAACGATTTTTTGGAAAGTTAAACTAGACTTTAAATCTCTCATAAAATTTTTCGAATCTGTGTTTCCTTATTTTGTTTCCATTCCCTAACGTTTTTTCTTCTTTTTCGAGCTTTCTTCTCATTTACGGGTATTACTTCATTATTCATTTTCCAAATATAGTAAGCTCTAATACAGTAATAGCACCTTTCTAAGGACTATAAATCAAAGTAATGAACACTATTAAATAAAAATCAACTTTTTTTTGTGGCATGGACAAAAAAATGATGTATGTTATGTTAAATTACACTAGAAGGCAGATTTTCTCTATCACCCATACATTATTTGCCACGAAGTATTGCGTGTGATACTGAAATATATCAATATCGATATGTTTTTTCTTTAAAATATGGTTGCGAATTTTTTTTGAATTAAAACTATCACAGTGTACGAAGAATTGCAGGCCAGCAGATCCTTCTTCACAACAACAGTTTCTGGATATAGGATAGTGGTATAGGAAGAGATAGCCGCAGAGCTTCTCCTAACCAATTCCAACTCTTACCTCTACGAAACCTTTATTAGAGGTGGTGAACCTGGGAAACCTGAGTATCCTAGACGGAGACGCGGTAGCCAATCCGTATGGAAACCTAGGTCAGGGTCAACAAGAGCGGGAGATATGGTCCATCGATGATCATCAGAGAGTTAAGCGTGAGGCTAACGATCTTACCTTGCCAAAAAAACCTACACGCCTAGATTTGGACAGACGAAACAAAGACGAAGCCCAGGAACGGAAAAGATTGGATAGGCCAAGACCAACATAGGGTTATAGCGCCAAAGGAAGCAGATTGTATATAAATATATTTTATACGATGGTTAAGATATTCATAAATAAAAATGCTAGTAAAATGTGCCACAACGTATAAAAAATCTATTATCTCACAACAACCTTATAAATTATTCAGCAAATAACACGTTCACGTGGAAAGGTATAAAAGCGATTCCATTAGATACGCATTAATTTCTCTTCGATTGCGGATAATAACATTAAAATTGTCGCAATAAAAGGAAAAAGTTTATAAACTTTCTGAATTATTTATTCCTTAATAACATTAATCATTCTTTGCGAAAAGACAAATGTATAAAGATTAACCCTATGCGAAGGTAAACTATGTGCAAGGGCAGACAAGACTAGGCAGATAAGCCTAGACAGACAAAACTAGATAGAGAAGACTAGACAGACAAGACTAGACAGACAAGACTAGACACACAAGACTAAACAGACAAGACTAGACAGACAAGACTAGACATACAGGATTAGACAGACAAGACTAGACAGACAAGACTAGACATACAAGACTAGACAGACAAGACTAGACAGACAAGACTAGACAGACAAGACTAGACAGACTAGACAGACAAGACTAGACAGACAAGACTAGACAGACTAGACAGACTAGACAGACTAGACAGACTAGACAGACTAGACAGACTAGACAGACTAGACAGACTAGACAGACTAGACAGACTAGACAGACTAGACAGACTAGACAGACTAGACAGACTAGACAGACTAGACAGACTAGACAGACTAGACAGACTAGACAGACTAGACAGACTAGACAGACTAGACAGACTAGACAGACTAGACAGACTAGACAGACTAGACAGACTAGACTAGACAGACAAGACTAGACAGACTAGACTAGACTAGACAGACAAGACTAGACAGACAAGACTAGACAGACAAGACTAGACAGACAAGACTAGACAGACAAGACTAGACAGACAAGACTAGACTAGACAGACAAGACTAGACAGACAAGACTAGACAGACAAGACTAGACAGACAAGACTAGACAGACAAGACTAGACAGACAAGACTAGACAGACAAGACTAGACAGACAAGACTAGACAGACAAGACTAGACAGACAAGACTAGACATACAAGACAAGACAGACAAGAGTAGACATACAAGACTAGACAGACAAGACTAGACATACAAGACCAGACAGACAAGACTAGACAGACAAGACTAGACAGACTAGACAGACAAGACTAGACAGACAAGACTAGACAGACAAGACTAGACAGACAAGACTAGACAGACAAGACTAGACAGACAAGACTAGACAGACTAGACAGACTAGACAGACTAGACAGACTAGACAGACTAGACAGACTAGACAGACTAGACAGACTAGACAGACTAGACAGACTAGACAGACTAGACAGACTAGACATACTAGACTAGACTAGACAGACTAGACAGACAAGACTAGACAGACAAGACTAGACAGACAAGACTAGACAGACAAGACTAGACTAGACAGACAAGACTAGACAGACTAGACAGACAAGACTAGACAGACAAGACTAGACAGACAAGACTAGACAGACAAGACTAGACAGACAAGACTAGACAGACAAGACTAGACAGACTAGACTAGACTAGACATACAAGACTAGACAGACAAGACTAGACAGACTAGACTAGACTAGACAGACAAGACTAGACAGACAAGACTAGACAGACAAGACTAGACAGACAAGACTAGACAGACTAGACTAGACTAGACAGACAAGACTAGATAGACAAGACTAGACAGACTAGACTAGACTAGACAGACAAGACTAGACAGACAAGACTAGATGAATAAGGTCCAGACAAGATCTTGGTTATTGAAAATTATTTGAGCTACATCATTTTTTTCTTTCAAGAGTTTTTTTAACTTGGGAAACTAACACATTCCACTAAACTAATTGTGACGAATCAATCGCTGATAACGGATTTAATATACGTTTCAACGGGGTTATACATGTTGGAAAAAATATCGCATGCCTGAATAACATGAGACATAATATCCATGTCACGATAATAACAATATCAACGCATTATAAACCGAATTACCATAAAGCCACTATAAAAGGTTAAGGCTGTTCCATAATAATCCAAATAAAACGTTAATAATGAAATAAAGTGCACGATAATAACCTTTATTATTTATTTGCTGTAGTTTCGAGACTCGTGAATTAACTCCGATGTGGAAAGCAATGTTTTGAAAAATGATTATATATTATCGTTTCAGGTCAAGATTTATATGAAAATTATTGGAAAACTAATTCATTTATACTTCACCAAGTCTGTCAAGTCTAAACTCATGTTTGGAAGCAGCCAACTAAATGCAATTTATATATTTGCAACAATCAGGTAAAACACTTTCAAACACGCTTTGAATTTTTCCATTCACTATATAAATAATGATTTTAAGGACATTTTCCGCAGATTTCACGATGTGATAACTTTTGAACTGCTTATCACAGAGACTTCTAGTGTCCGCCAATCGATTTAGCGTCCCAAAAATTAGTAGGAAGTTGGAAGTATTCAGTAGGAAGCTCTCGATAAAGAAATACCATCGACACAGCAAGTCAAGATCGCGGAAACGACGAAATGGGAGAAAATGCGATTTTGCTAAAATTGTTATTTTTTGAGTTACAGCAAAATTTTAAAACGTTTCTGAAAGCATTTGCTGCTGATTACAAATATGCAAATTATATTTCGCCTGCTAAAATTGAGGGAAATTTTAAGGAATTTCACCGCTCGAGTAGAGATCTTGGAAAGTCATGAATTTTCCGCTAATAATCTGAGTGTGTTAATAGTAAAATGACCTGAAAACGATGCCGTAATCCGATTGATGTGCAACTGTTTCTGAGATATCGACTTAGCAATCGAGAGTCGTAAAATTTCAGTTTGAAATTTTTCGATGAATAATTGAATCTTTTCGAATGATTATTCATCGACTTGTTCGTCTTGTCGAGTAGTTTCTGTGTACCGAAAAACATTTCGTCGCTGTTTGTCGTTTTTGAGAAAATTGAAAAAAATTTATGATTTTTTTTGACATTTTTTTTTATTTTTGTTCTGATTTTTTTTCGTTTACCCGAAGGAAATGGAAGTACCGAAAATGATTATCCAGTTTATATCGCTCTAAAGTTACATATAAACAAGATTTTCGCTGTTTAAACCGTCCCATCATTTTTTACGAACTTCTCTGAAACTACAAATCCCAGCGAAATCATTTTTGGCACACTAAAACTTGACGACAAAACGAGAAAATAAATGTGTAAATTGTTTGAAAATATTCAAGTTCAAGAGATACATTTTTTTCCCGTACCTTATCGGTTTTTGGGTCTAATGCACGTAAATCGACATCAATCGAGGTAGCGCTATTTCTACCTCGTCGGCAGATTGAACAATTTTTAAACAATTTTCAACTTTTCTGTAAGTTTATATTCGGCAGAGCTTCCACTTCCTTTTTCCACTTCCACCTGAGCGGCGAGCTCTTGTATAACATTAGTAAGAGGGCTCCACTTCCTTCCTGGTCATACTCGATAATATATTAAGAAATTCAGGACTTTCAAGATAGTTTCCCTTTCCACGGGTAGTAGTATATTAGCTCTCGGACCATTTTTGTGACTTTGTAAAATTTTTAGAGAAATAAATATGAATTTTCCGCTCACACGCACGACCGTTCACGTTCAGACGGCGGCTTCACAAGTCCATATCTCGAAGAACAGTTGCTGAACAGGTGATTAAAAACCGATTGCGGTACCTCGATCCTCGAAAGTATCAATTAGTCTCGTTTTTACCAATTACGTCGAGACATATCTCGCGAACGGAAGCGTCTAGCAAAATTTAAATAACAACCAGCAGTGAAAACACTCTCAGACGCACTTTGAAATTTTCCATTATCTTGATAAATAATTATTTTAAGGAAATACATACAAGATATAACAAATAATACAGGATATCAAGTCATAACTTTTGAACAGATTGTGACAGAGACTGACAAGACTAGGCGACAAGACTATAGACAGACAGACAAGCCTATATAGACACATCCAGTTAACAATCATATTTAACAATATTAGTAAATAAATAAATCTGTGGTTTTATCGTTATATGTTTAAAAAAAATGTGAATTAAAGATGATTCTTTCGTATCTATTTAGGTATTATTTTTATGATAATTCCTCCGTGAAACAATATAATAAAAGCCAGCAAAAATAGGTTGACGTAAAAGTTGTTTGTTTAGAGATAGTTAGAGAGGGAAAACTGTGTATATAAAATGTGTGTAAACAAAGGACATGTTTGCACAGAGAACATGTTTTGAAACATAAATTATATGAAACCATCCGTTTTCCTCGATGTATATTAAATAACATTTGTTTCATCGATCGATTATCAATAATTGGGCGACTGTATATGGGTTATGGAAACGTGTAATTTTTTTTCGGCGAAATTTCTATAATTTTTAACTTTAAACTAAACGATTAGGCGCTTGTTTATTTCGTTTTTAACAATCTTACTTCATATTTCATGCACGGAAACGATATAATTTTGTAGTGCTGCTTTGATTAGTCACAAATAGACAAAATTTCCTATAAATGATTCTTGGAATCCGTAAAATAAGTTTGGTTGGAATAGTAAGATTTATTGTTATGTATATATATTTTACTTGTTATATATTAACAATTATTTGAGAATTGACCTTTGTGTGAAAGCAATAAAACTTATTTTACGGATTTTAAGAATCATTTATAGGAAATTTTGTCTATTTGTGACCAGTGTTCCCTCTAATTTTTATTAGTGCTGCGCGGTCCAAAATTGTGTGTGAGCAAAAAATTTAAATTTAAAACAAATTGCGCCATTTTTTTATACTTTTATTTATGCAAACCATAATATCAAATGTCAAAATAATAGTTTTGAATATTTCTAATGAAACTTCAATTTCTTTGTCTTCTGTCTTTCGTACTAACCCACTCTTTATAAACTTCTTCGGTGTTAATTGTTTGCTCATTTGATAAATGCAATTTTATTCTCATTAGATCACCGAGGTGTTCATATTGCAGTCTGTTGTGATCTTTTCCTTAATTGGAATTCATGACTGAACGCTTGGAGACGCCATAATATTGTAATGAATAGCGAGATTAGAAAATTCTGAATAGGTTAACACGAAAGATAAGGTAACGTCGAATGTTTTGAATAATCCAAGTTCACTTTCCTTCATTGTTCTAAATTTCATTTTGGAATATTCATCCCATATTTTATCAATGTCAATATTTTGATTTATCGAAATACAGAATATTTTTCCAAATCGATTTTTTTTCAGAATTTATATAATCTCATTATCAAGTGCTTGTTTTTGACCGTCGTCTGGAAATCTACTTTCCAGGTGCATAACGCGTTCGACAAATCGTATTATATTTGAATTAAAAATATTATTTTGTGAACTTTGTGAAATAATATTTTGTTACATCACTGCTCGAAAATATTTTGTGCAAGCTATGCCAGGTATTGAGATTTTAATTTTCTTATTTTGGTCTTTATATATTGATGAGCATCATTAATAGTTAAACAACTTTTCAATAGGTATTTGCACTAATACGTCTGTGAATGCTCTTCTAATACGTCTTAGGGAACATACAATGCCACCCGATATTGGGAATTCGTTGGAATTTTTGCGCAATATTTACAGATAGGATCATTTCGTTCCATAGCTTGACAATATTCAATTAGAACATCGTAATTTTTGACAAAAGCACTAACTGCGAAATATCTGGATCCATGAGCGAGATGGACCATCTTACTTCATTGATTGGTTTAAATGATATGGCATAATGTTCAGTTACTTGAGGTAAATCTTAAAATTTTCCCTTCTGCATGTAGATTGTAGATTTGGTGGTGACGACTTCTACTGCAACCTTCATAATATCCCATCTATTGTACCCTACCCCCTTCCTCTAAATGTGGTTATACTCACCCATTTAGAGGGCCTCCTGTAGTCCTGATTCCTTTAGGAATTTCAGGATCTGGTTGGGATTCAATTCCCTTTTGCATAATCGATCGGTGAAACATTGTGTACGAAGTTCTGAGTAAAGTTTCTTTTTTCTACATAACAGGTACATTCTTCCATGCATCGTCGATTCCCAGATCTTCACGATGTGCACTACAGTGTTGCTCGGTTAAATGAAATATATCCTTTATAGGGTTCCGTACCGAAAACGGAACCCTTATATATCACTATATCACTTTGTTGTCCGTCTGTCTGTCTGTCCGTCCGTCCGTCTGTCTGTCTGTCTGTTAAGACCCTTTTTCTCAGGAACGCGTAGAGGTAACACGTTGAAATTTGTATCAAATACTCGGGACTGCGGTCTCTTTTAGCTGTGAAAAAATCAAACTTTTATGTCAACACGATCAAAAGATATGACCGTTTATGTCGCATATTTTGCGATTTTACAAGGGAATCAAAACCTATAGGGTACTTCCCGTTGACTTAGAATCTTGAAATTTGGCAAGAAGCGGTGTCTTACAGCACATGTAAAGGGAAAAATCTGAAAACCGTAAATAAACCGTAATATGTAGTTTAATTACAAGAAAAATGCGAATTTACTATTAGAAACTTATGAGAATAGTTTGTTTTAAGAACCGTCTTTTCATGTACTTTCATGTCTTATGTCGTACACAAGAACATGTCTTTTCGTAAGAACTACTTAATTTTTCTTTCTAAACATGACATTGGCTCCATCAGTTATAAATATTATCATTTTTTGGAAGTTATGTCTGTCACAATTTTCGAGTTTCAAAATACCACCAAATACAGTTTTTGTAATTTATATCATTATCACGATATTTAAACAAAAATTAAAACAAAATTAGTTAGTACGTTTTGTCCTGCGGGGGAAGGTGTAACCCTACCAGGCGTGTCCCCGGGTGGCGGATAGGGGATTGCACACGCGGACCAACACCATTGCACGGTAACCATGCTTCGGCATGAGATTACCAGTTTCCTCTTATCTTTCCTTCTTTGATCTTTCGACCTCCCTTGGTCAACTCTTCGGTCTACTCTTGACCACCTTTTAACTCCTGATGCTGGTAGGTATCGAGGGCTAAGGAGTTAAACTTCTTTCTTCTTCAGTCTATAACTCCTAATCCTACGGTGGTGGACCTTACCCGTGCCAAGAGGATGCATGGCCAGAAGGAGGTCAGTCTGGTCCCTAAAGGAAACCTGGCAAAAGGTATAAATTGCACCCTCCCCCTCAATGGATAGTGTAAATCGAGGTAACAACCACCAGGTGGGTACGGGCAACAGCTCGGAATCCCACCCTGCGCAAGCAGGCCGCCCAATCGGATCTGGTGTGGGCAACAATCCATTCCCGGAACGTGAGTTCCCCAAAAAGTCCACCCGTAAAGGGAGACTCCCGTCCTCTAAGGACAACACAAGTAGCAGGCTAACGAAACCCGGGCCTAGCACTAGTAATGATGCAGAGCTGAATAAAGCGGCATCTAGCAAAAAAGAGGTGAAACCGTCCGTCAGAGCCTACAGGTATAGAAGGGCGGCTTACAAACTCCTCGACAAATTTAAGGGCATCCCGGAAGAAAAGTGGTCTGATCAAGACAAGGCGAAACTCGAGTGGGCCCTTAAAGTTACGAAACAACATGAGTTGGCGGCAACCCAGGGATCGTCCAAAAGAAAGGACAGATCGATGGATGAATCCCCGCTCAATGGGAAAAAAAGGACACGACTGGGTCCTTCGCCACAGTCCAACAAAAAGGGACTCCCGAAGCGCTCATACAGTGAGATCATGAAAGATCATCTGGTATGGGCGGTCATTGACAGAGGTCAATTGACAGAGGTACAAGAGTGACCAGAGAACCCCAATCCCCTCGAGGGAAGGGGAGCCTCGGTCACATTCAGACAGTGAGATGTCAGATATGGGGGTCACTAATATGTTCGGACCTCTCCATCTAGATGAGATTAGCGAAGCAGAGGAGAATCTGGCGCTAATCTCTGACACCGAAGACGACAACGACGTAACGATCGTCGCGGTGCCAGAAAACTCTCTCAGCGATGGTGGGGGTAATACAATTTTACCTCAACCACTCCAAAGCAGCCTCGGCTGCTCTGCTCCTCCAACTGTCAAAGGGAGGAGTCGACATCGCCCTAATCCAAGAACCCTGGGTCGTGGGTACCAAGATCTGTGGACTGGGATCTGACATGTACAGGTTACTGTACGTAAAAAACGCAGGTAAGCTACGCTCGTGCGTCCTGGCGGATAAAAGCATCAATGCTTTTATGATGCCTAACCACAGCGATTGCGATACTGTCACTGTATCAATGAGACTTTTTAACCGTAGGTTATGGATGATCTCAGGATACTTCGCCCATGAGAAGGAAAGCCCCCCAGAGGGTTTCCATGGTATAATCACAGAAGCCAACCGAGTAGGGGCGGACGTGATTTTTGGAGCCGAAGCCAATGCCCACCACACCATATGGGGCAGCTCGGACGCGAACAACAGAGGTGAGTCTTTACTAGAATTTATACTAACCTCCGACCTAGAAATATGTAATATAGGTAACACTCCCACCTTCACCACAGCCGTGAGAGAGGAGGTACTTGATATTACACTCGTTTCCACTAAAACGCCTAACCTTGTAAGCAATTGAAAAGTGTCAAAAGAACACTCCTTTTCTGATCACAGGTATATTGAATTTAAGGTAGACATACAGATGCAAACAAAGCCTAAGTTTGTAGACAAACGGAAGACTGACTGGGGTAAGTACAAAACTACCCTATCGGGTCTTCTATCGGAAGAGCCGCCCCCAACACCAAAAACAGGGGATGAGCTAGACAGAACTGTGACAAAACAGTTCACAGGTGCCTGTAACAAGGCCATGCGCACATCATGCAAAGTCGTAAGCAGGATAGGTAAGAGCAAACCACGGTGGTGGACTCCGTTAATAAGCTCCCTAAGGAAGGAATGCAGGAGGCTGTTCAACGAGGCAAAAAGCACCAATGAGTGGACTGCCTATAAAAACAGCCTACGGAATTTCAAAACGGAGGTTAGGAAGGCCAAAAGGTCATCCTTTGCTCGGCTCTGCGAGCAAATAGAGGAAACCTCAGAAGCCAGCCGACTGCGACAAATTTTATCTAAGGATCCGGCAGTCCAAAGCTTCATACAGAAGCAAGATGGAAACTGGACAACCTCATGTACAGAAACGCTGGAGCTACTCATGGATACACACTTTCCAAACAATGGAATAAGTGTAGTGGACTCCACCATAACTGCTCCACCTCGGTATCTGACTGACAGAATTGTAGGTGGAGATAAGTTAACCTGGAGCATCAAAAGCTTCAAACCCTTTAAGTCACCTGGACCTGACGGGATCAGTCCAGTTGAGCTGCAAGGGGCCATAGATATAGTTACACCTTGGTTAAAGACTATGTTTAAGGCATGTATAAACCTCTCATACATCCCAAAAATATGGAGAGAGGTCGAAGCGGTCTTCATCCCAAAAGGAGGAAAGGCCTCACACGCCTCCCCCAAAGACCTGAGACCAATCAGCTTATCATCGTTCCTGCTAAAGACACTTGAAATACTGATTGGCTTGCACATAAAGGAGGCATTACACCCTGAAATGCTGTCAATGTCTCAGCACGCATACACAAAGGGGAAATCCGTGGAAACAGCACTCCACGCCTTGGTAAACCAGATAGAGAGCTCGATGAGGCATAAGGAGTTCACGATGGTTGTCTTCCTCGATATAGAAGGGGCATTTAACAACGTGAAGCCTGAAGCCATAGAATCAGCCTTAACTGGACTAGCTATGGACAACGCTCTATGTCACCTGATCGAAAAAATGCTCCGTGAAAGGAACATTAGAGCCACAATGGGAGAATCCCACACAAGAAGGAAGGTGAGTAGGGGAACCCCACAAGGAGGCGTCCTCTCACCATTGCTTTGGAACATCACGCTAAATGAGCTGCTACTCCAACTTAAGAAATCCGGCTGCAGGGTCGTCGCCTATGCGGATGACGTAGCAATAGCGGCCTCAGGGAAACACCTCAATACAATGTCGCAACTTGTTGAAGGGGCCCTATCGAAACTAGCGCAATGGGGCAAAAGGTGTGGCGTAGATGTCAACCAGGCGAAAACCGAGCTAGTCGTTTTCACAAGGAAACACAACATCCCAGAATTCAGGCTCCCAATGCTAAAGGGCACTGAACTGACGATCAAGGAGAGCGCCAAGTAGTTAGGTCTCATACTAGACCGAAAGTTATCATGGAAGCTCAACATAAACGAAAGAGTACGGAAAGCAACGGTGGTGCTGTACTCTTGCAAGAGAGCGGTGGGGAAATCTTGGGGCCTCAACCCCAAGATTACCTTCTGCCTATACAGAGCCGTAGTTACACCAATACTCTACTACGGCGTTTTCATATGGTGGCCGGCACTTAATAAAAGAGTCCATCAAATGGCGCTTACAAAAGTGCAGAGAATGGCGGCGCTCATGATAACGGGAGCCATGAGAATGACGCCTACGAAAGCCTTGGAGGCAATCCTGGACATAGCCCCGGTCGATTTAATGGGCAAGCAACTTGCCATTACCACAGCACTTAGACTAAAGTCAGTGCGAATGTTGACATCGGACTATCGTGGACACGCCGGAATAATCAATGAATTTAAAGGGGTGCCCAAAAACATAGACCGATGTCTAGCAACAACTGCTTTTGGCAACAACTTCTCATACCACATACCCTCTAAAGAGGAGTGGATGGAAAAGAAAGAGGTACCAGCAGGACACACGCAGGTCTTTACAGACGGCTCACAGGACAAAGTGGGAGGGCAAAGTGGGCAGCGGAGTTTTCTCCAACGACCTCAACCTCAGAATTAGCTTACGCCTGCCAGACTACTGCAGCGTTCTACAGGCGGAGGTAACAGAGTGGCTGATGGTAAATGGGGACCCTGGTGAACAGGTCCACATATACACCGATAGTCAGCTGCTCTCCGGGCAATTACTAGCGTGTGCACCAACTCAACAGTGGTCTCTGACTGTCGGAGAAAGCTGAATGAGCTCGCAGCACATACAAACGTGAGACTCATGTGGGTACCGAGCCACAGCGGGATCCCAGGTAACACAAAAGCGGATGAGCTTGCAAAGAACGGCACAAGCCTGCACTCAACCGAAGTATTACAGGGTATTGGTATTCCATTTGCCTCGTGCAAGGAGACCATAGCCGAAATAACCTCGAACCTAGCGGAGCGAAGGTGGAGGGATGAAGACACGTGCGAGTTAACCAGGCAAATATGGTCTCATCGAAACAGGAAAAGAAGCACCAACATCGTCTCTCTAAAAAGAAACGATACCAGACTGGCAGTGGAAACCATCACGGGACACTGTCCCATTGGCAAGCAAGCTGAGAGACTGGGCATAGCGAAGCGGGACTACTGCAGAGGCTGCCTGGACGAGGAGGAAGAGGAGAGTGTTCAGAATTACCTATGCCAATGCCCCTCTCTGACCGCAACACGATTGCTCTTCTTAGGCCGACCTTTCTTGGATGATCTCTCTGACCTCGCATCACTAGATGTACAGACTCTCATGAGGTTCATCCACGGCTCGAAATGATTTGACAAAATCCCCTGAGGAGGGTTCTACTCCAAGTACCGTGGAAACACAACGGGCCCATCTGAGGCCTATGTGAGCATTAGCTGCCACTTAAACCTACCTACCTACCTACCTAGTACGTTTTGTACTGAAATATCGCTGCTTTCCTCTAGAATTAATGTTTGGAAGCTTGAATTTTTTATTTCGTTAAAAATGTTTGTTTCCAAGATATTGCTTATACATTAAGCATAATTATTATACCAAAAGCATAATTTTTACATCGCTAATTTTGTGTCAACTCTAACTAATAATTTTTTTAATTTTCTTATGGATTTCAGGGACGCAATTCATTGATGAGTTAATACGTATAGCCAATATTATATTTACTATTAATACATTCATATTTTAAATAATATGTCTTTTTAAATAATCTAATTACGACTCATCCCATTTTTTTTTCGGTACTAAATTCCTGCACAAAATGTATTCGTCACGTTTTCAGAATCCTCCTTACATTGGAAAATTTCGCTTAATTTTATACATTCTTTTTAGCCCCGTGAAGTTAGCAACCGAATTTGCAAAAATATAATATTTGATTAGAGTGCCTGGTAGATATGGAATAGTTCTAGAGTACTTTGGGCCAAATTTCAATAGAATTTCGCGAAAAATATGGAAAATACCAATAACGAGCTGGCAGTAACTTTTGAGAAAAACTGTGCATTTTTAACATATTTCTGCTATTCGATCATAGTTCTGCAGTACCAATTTTGCAGAAAATTGTGTAAAAATTGAATTTTGAAAATTACAAAACAGTTCCATGCGCGGATCTGAATAGCACCCTAAGAGTCCTATAGAATTTTTTGATCAAAACCTTAGTTAAAAATATATTCGCAATAATGAAGAACCCATGGTTCTTAATGGAAATTAAAAAACATCGCGCAACAGTTCTGTTTGCAGTTTCCGGTAGAAGTCTTAGAGTTCCTTATAACATTTTTCTGTACAACAAAAAATTAGATATGCGAGAAATTGAACTCCACCAATGTTACGAAGTGAAGAGAAAAAAATCGCGTAATAGTTTAAATCGCGCAACTGATTTTCTGCTAAATCATATTAAAACAGTTTTTCCTATAGGAAACCTCATCACTTGATACACCGTATACAGTATATTAATTAATCTAATATTCCCAATTTCGAAGACAAAACCAATGGCTCGTAATTTAAGTGCGCGGAAAATAACTTTATCTGCGCAAATTTTAAAATGCAACGAAAACTACTGCGCATCCGCGCACCCGCGCAGCTTACAGGGAACATTGTTTGTGACTAATCAAAGCAACACTACAAAATTATACCGTTTCCGTGCATGAAATATGAAGTAAGATTGTTAAAAACGAAATAAACAAGCGCCTAATCTGTCTAGACTTGTCTGTATAGACACTGTCTGTCTAGTCTGTCTGTCCTCATCGGTAGTATAGTTGACAACATGCTCTAATACCGCTTAACCCGCACGGACGCATATCTCTTGAAAATGGCGAATGTTAGTTCGATTAGTTCGCCGAAACGTTGAGAATCCGGTTCTTTTCAGAGCCAACCCAGAGCCAATATATATCAGCGTTTATATGAAGAAAACGTGGGAAACTAGAAGAAACATCAGAAAATGAAGACAAACGTACAAACGCTAATATATATATATATATATATATATATATATATATATATATATATATATATATATATCTTCATATTTTCTGCGTGGATTCTTTTCGTTTCTTTCATCCATTTTGTCCCTGTCTTCTTGGGCTTCTCGTTCTCTGACATCACTTCCCATTTGTTAACCTTTTGTCTGTATGTCTCTCTATTTTCTATTTCTGTAATGTTTATTTGTGCTTCTTCCAGATCTTTTCTTACTTGGACTATCCATGGAGTTGTCGTCTTGAGACTTGACTCTCTGTATGTATGTGAGGACTCGCTTGGCGATCCTGGTTTCAGGTCTCCTTTTCCCGATGTCTCAAGCTAGGTTGGTTAATTTTTCTGTTGTTTTCCTTCTTCTGTTTGTTTTGTGCCTAAAATTTTTCTCACGATTTTCCTTTCTTCTTTTAGAGGATTTTCGAGATCTCTTTTTGTGTGGAGTGTAAGCGTCTCACTCACATACAAAGCTTCTGGTTTCACTACAGGGTTGTAGTGTTTGACTCATGTATGTCTCGTTTTATGAAGAAGATCCCCATCATTTTCTGTTGTCTAGTTTTTTACGCTATTTTTTCTCCTCCTGTAGGTTCTAAATTTTCTGCAAGGTATTTGAAATGGGATATCCTTTTGATTTCACTGTATTCCGTATTCAATTTTTGTATGTTGATTTTTGTGCAAATGAATTCTTTTTTGGTGAAAGAGATTTGTAGTCCAACTTTTTCTGTGCATTCTTTGAGGAATTCTATCTGTTTGATTGCTATCGCTTCAATCTCTGCGAGTATTGCTATATCGTCTGCAAAAGCTAGACATGACATTTCCACTTTGTCTTTGGTCCTTCCTAATTGTGTGGGTTTCCAGTGCTTTTGAGCTTTTAGCTCTTTTTCCCATTCTTTCATCACTTTATCTAGAGCCACATTGAGTTGCGGGGACAGGACATCTCCAACAAGCCATCGATCCGCTCGAGGATTCTTATAATCTCAATAATCCGACACATATGGGACCAGACAACCACTCTTTCTTTTAATCCGGCGGTTGTGTGGTCCCATATGTGTCGGATTATCGAGATTAAAAGAGTCCTCGAGCGGATCGATGGCTTGTTCGATGGTATTTTTAAATTAAAAGCTTCTTGTGCATATGATATATGTTTTCCGAGTAATTTTGGGACGCTGAACCGATTAGTAAAAACTAGAAGTCACTGTGATAAGCCGTTCAAAAGTTATGCCATCGTGAAATCGGACTAAGTTTTGAGTTTGGTTGGTTGTAACTTAGAAATTAGACAAAAGAAATGAAAGTAGCCCAGACAATATTTGTAGAAAATTCCATTGTCTAAACAACGGAGTTAATTTTGTTTTGAAAAATTTGGTTTGGAAATTATGAAAAATTCAGAGTGAATCAAATTTAGACAAGGTTTGGGTTTGATTCTTTGTAACTTGGAAGTTGTAACAAAGTACGTGAAAATGTTTTAGACAAAAACTGTTAAGAATTTCATTATCTAGGAGAAAACTGGTTTCGTTTTATCACTAGTTCGGTGATTTTTTGAACTATTTGAAATTTGATAAAAACAGACAAAATAGACAAAAGTGGTTTAAACAACATTAGTAGAGAATTGAATTGTCTATAACATATTAATGTTGCAATAGTTTTAACAATTTTGAAAATTTTCTGAAAAAATCGAAAATGTAATATAATAAAAAAGTTGAAAGTTTGGAAGATTATAACTCAAAAACGAAAAAGAATTTTAGGCATTTTTTTAGATAAAAGTTGTTAAGAATTTAATTCTCTATAAAAGTTATTTTCAACATTTTTTTGTTATTTCGTGTTTTTATGCAGAAAATGCTTGGGGTTGTCAAATTTAAGGGATGATATCTAATAAAAAAAAATTAAAAATTTTAAGCAACCCCCGACACAGAAAAACCTCCAAAAAGCAAAAAAAAATCTTTCTTGACCATTTAACTCCATTAAAAGTACCTGTTAATATTTTGATGATGAGCGTCGCCTCGTCGGGGAACCGCTATGTGAAGAAGTATAATTAGTTATACCTACATAAGTATAACGAATAGAAAATACGTATGAACTTAGATATATCAATTTATCTAACAAGGTCTACTAAGTTCCTGCAGAGTTTTGTTGCCGTTAAAGAGAACGCGCAGACAAGTAAGAGCATACGTCGTTAACCGCTGTCTTTATTTTGCGAATTTTTCTGAGTAAATGAATCAAGACTGAAAACTAAACGATTGGATATTGTTGTTTTGTTACTTACGTACGTTTTTACTTACACAGAGTAAGTATAATCCACACTTTATCATTATCAATCTTCTTTTTATTTCTTTGTATTTTGGTTTTATTACTAGATTTACGTAGCAGTTCCCCGACGCGGCGACGCTCATCATCAAAATATTAATAAGTTAAAAGGGATCATCAAATGCCTGAACAGATCTTCATAAACTATAGCTAAGAACCTTCTCGATCACGTCAGTTTTCAAACACAAGTTTGGATATACGGAACTAGACAAACACTTGTGTCAAATTGGTTGCAGATTAATTTTGTCAAGAAAATGAGCGGATGATCATCATGCGCATGAACAGATCTTTCGAAATTATAGGTAAGAACTTCCTCGCTCACGTCAGCTTTCAAATAACAAAAACCGCATGAAAATTGGTCCATTTGTTTACCAGCTGCGATTCCACAAACAGCCTCATATAGGGACAGACTGACACACAATAAAGTAAAGAATTTAGAGAAACGTTTTAGACAAAACTTGTTGCAAATTTAATGTTGTCTATGAATCATTTTAAAATTTGCAAAAATTTCGCATGGCGTTATATATTTTGATAAAAAAAACTGAATGTTTGACAGGTTATTACTCAGAACCTAGATGAAATAGACAAAAGTGTTTTAAATAAGTGTTATAGAGAATTTAATTCTCAATAAAAGTTGTTTTAACCAATTTTCTGCAATTTTGTTTTTTTTTAATTTTTGGCCAAATCAACTTTAAGAGATAATATCAGAAGTAAACAAGTTAGTCAAAAACTCTTTAGGCAAAACTCTAATGTTTTATAAGAATTTACCTGCTTTGGTGTCGAATTAATGAATAACTACATAAAAATTCCTGATGTGTTATACAATGAAATCCAATTAAAGGATGTGGAATATTTTGCCTAAGATATTGAATAGAACCAATGTTTCTTAGAACGTGCAGCGTCTCCGTGGCAAAAGTTGCTAACTTTTAAAACGCACAGTGCCGGGAACACTATTTGGTCATTGTCGATGTAATCTAGGTAAACGTAGATTTATTCTGGATTAGATTAAGTTATGTTAGAGCTGACAAATCCAGACTGAGGAACCGAGACTTAAGATTAAGTCAATTTTAATAGAGGTTAGAAAATTTTCACTACGTCTATGTTTTTTGTTTAATGACGCGAGTTGTTGCCATAGTAACAACAAACAGAAATCATTTAATTATGAAACTCCATTTGATTTACATTGGACTTTTGCGCACGATTTTTATACTTTTATCCACGATTATAATAATGGTCCTTAATATGCAACATATTTAAAATACAATAATTGAAGAAGAAATTTCGTTTTGATAAATTTAGTATCCATACTTTTATGGTTGAGAAAATTTGTTAAGAAAATAATAAAAGAAACCAACACGACGTGCATGGTCGGAGGAACAGAAACTACAACAATCCATGCATATAAAGAGCTATTGGACAAGGAGGAAGGCTCAACATACGTTGATTCCGCATAGTCCTAAGTGACCCATCCGCGAGAAGAAGAAGAAGAGAAGTTAGAAAATCAAAGCTTGGGTAACATAAAAAGCCTGTGTGGGTCAGTGTCTGACCCGCGGGTCATAGGTTCGGTCTATGGAGTAGATTCCTGGAGTAGACTGAGTTGGGACCGTTCCTTATCCCATCTCGGAGACTCGTAAATAGTGTGAGTCACACTATCCACCTCACCTCACCGCAGCAAACGCAGTCTGGGTCAGATGTCCTCTCCCGATATTATGAGGTTAATCTCTAAAGCATGCGTGACCCGTGAGAACCTGGATTATTCTGCGATATTAAGAAGCCGGCATCATCGGCATATAGCGTACAGTACCACCTTATGTATACGCTACTAAATCTGCCAGGAATAGAAAGAATAGTATCGGTGAAAGAGCACTTCCTTGGGGTACCTCTAATTGCGTGTCTATCTCTCCGTTTCTCTTAAGCGACTGTATTCTTACGAATTGGGATCGATTATTTAAAAATGTTGTCAGCCAGTTTCCCGCTTTCCCTCTCAAGCCATACCTTGCTGGTATAGTAATTCTTCATGCCTACGACTAGTCCACGTTTCTATCACCGCGTTGAGGATTTTTGTCCACTGAACTTGACCACACCTCTTGCCATTCACGTCAGAGATTGTTGCTGGACTCTTTCCTGGCTGCTTTGTTTTTACCTGCCTCGTGCAGGTCTTTCCTGTACATCGCTTGTAGTTCAATTGGGGGAAACTTGAGATTACGAGGACTGCGTTTCGAAATACGCGTTTAGAAATACCGATACCGGTCATTTTTCTTTGGACGGTAGCTAGTTTCGCTATTTTTTCTTTATTGAGAGCTTTTACCCAGATGGGAGCACCATATAGCATGGCGGCATGTGCTAAATAGCCTGCGTTTGCTAATTCTAGGTCCTCCTACGTTGGGCATGAGCTTCTCGAGTGCTGCTGTCATTCTCATTCCTCTCTCTCTCTCTGACGCCTTTTGAATATGTTCAGTGAAATCTTCTGAGTAAATCTTGTGAGCCTAAACAAAGCAGTTTGTTCTATTTAGTGTTTGTGTGAAGATTAATTGGTCTAATAAAATCTATCTCTAGTTTGTGAATATTATGGTTGAATTTATTTCGGTCAAGAGCCAAAACAGGTTTAGTCATCGCGTGGAAGACTAATCGACGAGAATTAATCTCGTTAAGAGTACTAGATAGTAGCTGGAATGT
This sequence comes from Phosphuga atrata, assembly GCA_944588485.1. Classification (NCBI taxonomy): domain Eukaryota; kingdom Metazoa; phylum Arthropoda; class Insecta; order Coleoptera; family Silphidae; genus Phosphuga; species Phosphuga atrata. The sequence goes on along the minus strand of OX155894.1, from coordinate 69,356,944 downwards.
TGTGTGATAGTTCGATGGCGGATTTTTGGTTGGCGGAGTTGTTAGAAGTGGGAAATTGGGTTGGGTTGGTGCAACTGGCTCTCACAACTTGGTTAGAAAATCCCACGGGACATAATAATATGGTTGGACATAATATAATTTCTCAAACGTTCCTTGTGGAACATATAGCCTCAACAAAAGCCTTCCATCTGACCCTGTTGATTGCGAGTTGCTTAACTTCCGTCCACGTTTTTCCTGTTTTTTTAGAGTTTTGATTTTGCTTTTGCTCTTGAGATTTAGCTAGGTGGCTGCCTGGACAGCGCGTTTTTCGGCCTCTTTCTGGGTGATAATGCTAACGATGAAATTGGAAATTGCTTTTCAGCTTTTCCAGTTTTCCTAACGCAGTTATCAGGGGTCAATTCTCCTATTCTGAAGTTACCAGGCGTCTGTCGTTTTCCCATCTCTCACAGGAGAAGAAAGGGTGTTCAGCGGTATCTGGCTGGCCACAGTAGCAGCACTCCTCTGTCTCAGCGACCTTGAACCTGTGTAGGTAGGCTCTAAAGCATCTGTGTCCGCTAATCATCCGGGTTATGAGGTAGGATGTTTCGCCGTGCTCTCTGTTGGCGCAGGTCAGGAATCAAGCGCTTGGTCCATGTAGCCTTCCCTGTTTCCGTTTCACACCTTGTCTGCCATCTGCGTTGCAGGCGTCTGCGGGCTTCGGCTTTCTCCACCTTGCCTCCTTCGTGTATGCGAGTTCGCTCATCGACGCGGAGGTCGATGGGGAGGCAGCTGGATATCACCCAGGCAACTTCTGTGGACATGGTGCGGTATGCGCTGATAATCCGGAGCATGGTCCGCCTTGCCACCTTCTCGAGAATGTTCTTGTTTCTCTGTATTTTAACGGCATCTTGCCAGAGCAGTATTGAATTAACAACAGAGCTCAGTATGCGGCGCTTGCTAGCTCTACCTCCTACGCTGAGCATTAGCCTTGTGAGAGCAGTAGCTGTGGAATCTGCTTTCTTGGCGACCTAGTTGATGTGCGCCGTCATGTTCATGTTTCTGCCCAGTTGGACTCCGAGGTATTTCGCAGATTCCTATGATGGGATTCTCGCTCCCATGATCTCTATGGTCATTTGGGTCTCTTTGTGCCGCGAGACCAGGATGACCAGTTCTGTCATGTGGGGCGCCAATTGCAGTTTTTTTTTACGCCATCCAGCGATGAACCTTGTCCAGTGCCTCATTTATGTTTGTTTCCAGTGCCTCTTTAGTCTGGGCCGTGGCGACCATTCCCAGGTTGTCTGCGAATCCAACCAGCGTGATCTCTTGTGGCATTGGGATGTCTAGAACTCCGTCCTAGAGGATGTTCCTTAGAGCGACCATTCCCAGGTCGTCTGCGAATCCAACCAGCGTGATCTCTTGTGGCAGTGAGATGTCTAGAACACCATCTTAGAGGATGTTCCATAGAGTGGGGCCAAATACTGATCCCTGGGGTACCCCGCACGTCACCTTATACTCCCCGTTGTCGTCAAGGATGAGTTTTCACCTCTGTTAAGTTGGCAGGACCAACTAGGAAAAAAAATTCCGCGATGGCACATAATAATCCGCTTTTTATCCGCAAAGGATTGTAAAAAAAAATATTTCACGCCATTTTCGGGAAAATATGGTCCCGCTAACTTAACAGAAAGTTAGCGGGACCCACCCTAAAAATAATTATTTTGAGGAAATAAATGCACAGGAATTATCCTCTTTTTTTCGCAAACGAATGCCGCGAAAAAAATATTTCCGCGCTTTTCATTTCCCGGGAAAATTTGTGAAAGTTTTTGTTTTTGCACGACCGACTCGCCACAGAAGGCGCGCGCGTCCCCTGCTTTCTTTATTATTTCCATTGGTCCGTTCAAAGACGCATAAAATCTAGCGGAAAAATCTAGGTCCTTTCAAAGGTGCAAGCGACATACTAAGGCACTTTCAAAACTGCAAGGACGCAAGCGGCATGTCAGGTCTTTTCAATTATGAAATGTTCTTATTGGTTCTTCTTCTTCTTCTTATTAGCCTTCATACTTCCATTGTTGGATATAGGCCTCTTTCAATTTTTTCCATGCTTCTTTGTCATTTGCTGTTCTCATCCACTGTTTTCCTGCTATCGTCTTTATGTCATCTATCCATCTTGTTTGGGGTCCTCCCGTGCTTCTTTTTGTTTCCCGGGGTCTCCAGAAGGTAATCTTGTGGCTCCATTCTTCTGTATTCTTTCTGGCCACGTGTCCTGCCCATTGCCATTTGAGATCCGCTGTTCTCTCCATGACATCTATTATTTTTGTTTTTGTCCTGATATCTGTGTTGCGCATTTTGTCTCTTAGAGTGATTCCCAGCATCGCACGTTCCATTGCTTTTTGAGTCACTCTAAGTTTTGCTGCTGATTTTTTAGTGATAGCCATCGTTTCCAGGCCACAGGTGGCAACGGGGAGAATGCAGCTGTTGTAAACCTTATGTTTTAGGTAAATTGAGACGTCTTGGCTTTTTAGTATTTGGCTGAGCTTTCCAAAGGCGGCCCATGTCAGTTGGATTCTGCGTTTGATTTCGGCTGTTTGATTTTCTTTGCCAATTTTAATTGTATGCCCCAGATATGTATATTGCTCTACTTTTTCTATTATGATGTTATCAATCGACATTTCCTGAGGGCTACTAGTTATAATTTTTGTTTTGTTTAGATTCAGTTTTAAACCTATTTGCTTGGACAGGTTGTTTAGTTCTTCTACCATTGTTTTTACATTGTCTTATTGGTTGCCTTCCTTCAACCTACGGTGGGGTGAGAGGGCAGTTGTAGTTAGTGGAGGTATTGTATTCGGGCACGCATGCTATACCAATTCTTACTGCTGATGAATGGCTCGACATGAAAATACTGCAGTCGCGTGAAGTTGGTCCCCGAATTTTTGAAAATTTTAATTTTGGAACTATATGCATTATCGATTGAGAACTCTAGAGCTCTAAATAAAGAACTGAAATATTACATAAGAACTCTTTTTCCTGAAAAAGAGGGGGTTGCGTGAAGTTCACCACCAAATTGCTTTTCTCCATTTTTGCCCGAAATTCCCCGGAACCCGGTACTATTGCTATTTTCAAGCAAGAAGAATGAAGAATTTTCAAGCACTATTCAATTTTTAAAAATTCGGGGGCCAACTTCAAGCAACTAAAAAATGCTGATGAATGCCGCGACGCAAGTTTTCTCTTCGAGAAGTACAACGACTATCGAAACAAAATCACGTAGACGTTGTTCACTTTTTAACGTGCAAACTTGTCAATGAACAGCGAGGTAGCAGCACCCTCGGCGCGGGGATTCAAAGACGAACGCGGAATTTCTTTTTCGCAGCATTCTTGTACAACTAAAATCAACCGATGATATCGGAACCCATAAAAATTTATTGGATAGCGAGAAAGAGAGCGCCGGAAAATGCACCTTTCCACCGTGGAAAAGTAGACTCTAAAAATAATTTTAAGGAAAAAATTAATCGAAATTATCCGTTTTTTATCCACAAACAAGTTTCGCTAATAAAAAAATTCCCGAATTTTCCTGGGAAATGAAAAGTGCGGATTTTTTTTCGTGGCATTGGTTTGCGGATAAAAATCGGATAATTCCGGTGTATTTATTTCCTCAATATAATTATTTTTGGGTTGGGTTCCGCTAACTTTCTGTTAAGTTAGCGGGACCCCATTTGCCCGGGATATATGAAGTGCGGTAATTTTTTTTTTACAATCGTTTGCGGATGAAAAGCGGATTATTATTTGCTGTCGTGGATTTTTCTTTTCCTCGTTGGTTCTGCCAACTTAACAGAGGTTGAGTTTTTAGTCTGGTAGTTCAGGTAGTTCTGGATCTCTTTCAGGAGGTAGCTTGGGAATTTTTCCCTTTTTTTGAATGCCTCCACTATGCCGTCCCATGTTGCCAACTTGAAGGCATTTTGGACGTCTAGCTTTACCAGCGAGAGTTCAGAGTTTTCTGGTTTGGTAGGTTTCGGTGTTGGCCTCATGGTGTCCGGTGTTGGACAGCCTTTTCGACCTCAAGTTTCCAGATTCCAGTCTAGGATGGTTGGACAAAAAACGGATGGCAAATCTGTCTTGCAAATTTTGCCGCAAATCCAAATGACAAATAAATGCGGATGGAAATTGGGTTAGTGTGACTATAAATTTTCTTTATAGGAAAACGTATTTTCTTTTTTTTTAAGTTATGAGATTTTCTTAGCCTCAGTTGGTACAATTTGAGTCGAAAATTATCATTTTCCAATAATGAAAATTGATGCATTTTCGCCAACCTAAGCAAATATAACAAAATAGCCAGCGCAAATTTAACTGAAAATGTAAAATCCTGAGACAAAAGAAAACAGAGAATTGTCCATCGTGTTAATGAAGTAAAACTGCTTTAAGGAAAAGAAAAGCAAATTGTAAGGGAAATTTCCCCCTTTCGTGCGGCTAAAGAAATGCACAGCATCCTGCAAGACCTGGCAGGATTTCCTTGGAAACGTTTTCCAACAAAGGAAAATATTTCACATTTCTAAGAACAACTTATAGATTTTTCCTATTTTCCCGCTTTATCGCATAAGCGACAAATCAAATAACAATCCCGCATCCTTTCTTTGCTTACTTTCTGTCTTGTCTAGTCATGTCTAGCCTTGTCTAGTCTATTATAGTCTTGTTTGGTCTTTTATAGTCTTGTTTGGTCTTTTCTGGTATTGCCTGATCATGTCTGGTCTTGTCTGGTCTCGTCTTGGTTGGTCTTGTCTCGTCTTGTCTGGTCTTGTCTGGTCTTGTCTGGTCTTGTCTGGTCTTGTCTGGTCTTGTCTGGTCTTGTCTGGTCTTGTCTGGTCTTGTCTGGTCTTGTCTGGTCTTGTATGGTGTTGTCTGGTCTTGTCTGGTCTTGTCTGGTCTTGTCTGGTCTTATCTGGACTTGTCTGGCCTTGTCTGGTCATGTCTGGTCTTGTCTAGCCTTGTCTAGTCTTGTCTGGTGTTGTTATTAAAACTAATCTATTTTGTCTAATCTAGTCTAGTACGTCTAATCTAATCTATCTGGTCGACTTTATCGAGTGCAGTTTTGTCTGTCAAGTGTAGTCTAATTTTTTCTACACAGTTATTCATGAATACTATATATTTTACAAAATTAAATATTAAGTATGCAATTATGTCTTATTAAGGGTAATAAGCAATGTGAGCAGGTAAATCTAATATTCATCGTTACCTAGTTAATATTTGATGAGGACTTAATATGTATAAAATCACGTGCTAAATACTAAATCTATTCAGATAATAAGCGATTAGTTTAAGCGTATTGTCTCTAGTCTTGTTCTCTAGGCAACGGGAATAGGAAACAAGGTGTTAATAAGTGTTAAGGTGTTAGGAACTTAACCTAGATTCTATATAATATAGTCCAAATCTTAGTTTCATTTTCGTGTTTTAGACAAAATGAGGAACAACTACTACGACCTTTACGTGCGCCTCAGTCGCGCGATCGCCTTAGACAATCCGGAAGCCGACTGGACACACAGGAAAAAGTTCGTCCACTACTGCAGAAGAACTTTGTGCATCTCCTGCATCCTTTTGGCTGCAATTTTGTCCATCCTTGACGTCATCTTCAAGCAACACTTCGTTTTGACCGATGTCTCATCAACCCTCATGCACATTAGTATGTCACTAGACAACATTAGACAAAACTAGAAAAGACTGCACAAAACTAGACAAGACTGGACAAGGCTAGAAAAGGTTAGACATGACTGGACAAGACTAGAGAAGTTTAGACAAGACTGGACAAGACTAGAAAAGGTTGAACAAGACTGGACAAGACTATTCCAACCAGTTTTTATCTGTTCCAGTAATCTATGTAACCTCTCTAATCCGTATTGCCTTCTGCGTGATCAATTGGGGCGACATTAAGTTGATCATTGACAAGATGAACAAGTTCAAGGTGACCGCCGACAACAAGTTCGAACGGTTGGAGATGTCCTCGAGTGCAAACCTCGCCAGGCTAGTTCAAATTGCTTTGGTCGTCTTCCCCATTGGATGTAACGTCGGCATGGTCGCCCCCTACATCTACCAACGTGTTATACATGGAGAGAGGTAACAAGTTTAACAAGTATAGACAAGTTTTGACTAATTTAAACAAGATTGGACAAGTTTAGGCAAGACTGAACAAGATTCTAAACAAAGCTAGATTAGGCTATTCTTAATTAGACAAGAGCTGTTTTAGACTAACTATCTCTTTCTAGACTAACTAACTCTACTTTCTTTTAGACACCTAGTATCGCCGATGTTTACTTATTACGATAACACAGATATTCCTTACTATGATCTAACACTGATCTATGCGATCTCAACGCAACTAATTATCGCCAATGCCTACATGAATTTAGACATCTTCTTCTGCACAACGGTTATCTTGCTGAATAGACAGTTTGAGATTTTGGGTGGGTTTTAGATCAAATTTCGTGGGTTTTTACTAAATTTTGCGGTTTTGCAGCGTCCGATTTCAGAAATCTGATGTTTGAAGCCAGTGAAGATGAAGTTGAAGATGATCGGAGGTAAGTTTTTCTCTAGTTTTGATTTAGTTGACTCGGTAGTTGTCTAAAACTATATTGAATTTGATTGGTCTAACTAGTATATTGTAAAAGATGTAGACAATAAATTAAGACTTCTAGATAGAACCTTCTAGTTTTCACTGTTATTAGCACTAATCCTTGTAGTAATAGCACAACAAATACCACTTATAACTATAACTATCATACACTTAATATTAACTTTAATCCTAACAAGTTTTCTTTGTTCTGAGAGTTATTAATTTCAGATTCGTGAAGTCCGGACAAGGTTTGCAGCGAGCTCTATCCGCTTGTGTGCAACACCATCAAGGCTTACTATATGTAATCGCCAAGTTGGAAAGTTGCTTCTCCTTTCCGAGCTTCTTACAATGTCTAGCTTCTACATTTGTCCTCATGTTTACATTGTTCCTCATAGTCATTGTAATTATTTTAATTTCAATTCAGTGTACTATCTACATTGAATAAGTTTTCAAGACTAAATTCAAATTAAATAAACTTGTCGGTTAAGTTTAATCTAGACTAAGTTTGGATACACTCAAATTATCCTTCAAGTTTAATCCAGACTAAGTTCAATTGGATAAAAACTTAAGCATTCAGGTTGATGAAGACTAAGTTTCGATTAGATAAACTTGTCCTAATCCAGACTTTGTTCAAATTAGCTGAACTAAGTCAAGCTAGGTAGATCTAAAATTATTGTTAGTTAAATAAATCTATGGACAAACTACAATTAATTCGATCTAATTTCTAGTCTGACGACAAGGCTGAGAAAATGAACTCTATTTTGTTTCTATCTGGAATCTTCGTCCAAATCTTTATGCTGTCAATAGTTGGTCAAATGTTAAGCACCAAGGTAAGACATAGACTAGACTAGATTAACTAGACAAACAAGACATAACCAGACAAAACGACTTAACGACTTAACGACTTAATTGAGACAAACACCACGACACAAGACAACAGCCTTGACTAATCAAACTTGATTAACAAGTCCTAATGTTTGACAACGTCAACTGTCGTTTGGAACAAGAAAGGTGTCTTCCGAAGATTATGACTTTACGGTAGAATTATGAAGCAATCGGGCGTTCCATGCGCAACGGCGAAAACGTCGGCTAATCCTTTCACACCAGAAACATCAACTGAGTCCTTTTCAGGGCCACAGTTAATAATTATCTCTGCAAATATAGAGGGCATATCACCGCCAAAGAAAAACTACAGCAAACACTTTGTATCTAGCATGGTTGCCATGTGCTATGCATACAGGAGACACATATAAGCTATAAAATGCACAGACCAAAAGTAAAGGGAATGGTCCTTGCAATAGGAACACCTCATGATAAATATGGAAGTGCCATTTTTGTCCATTCAGATGTTCAAGTCCTCTCCCCGACACTCACGGTGGAAAACAACATAGAAATTCTCACTCTAGAAACAGCCAACTGTCCGATTTTATCTCTTTATAAACAACCTGGCGCCGATTTCAGCATCAATATGCCATCCATTTTCTTATGAATGCTGCACACAAAGCTGCATATGGGGATGTGATCATGAAGATGAGAATGCAAGAGCAGTGCAAGAATGGGTAGAAATAAATCACTTTACCCTGATCCACGATGCAAAACAGCGTGCGTCATTCAATAGTGGTAGATGGAAACGAGGTTACAACCCTGACCTTATTTTCAGCAGTAACAGAATCAGCCAACTATGTGTCAAATCTGTCTGTTCTCCAATACCTAATACACAGCACCGGCCAATAATATGCCAGATATTTGCTGCCGTTAGACCTCAGAAGGTAGCATACCGCAGTAGGTACAAGCTGACTGGTCGAAATTTGAAGATATGTTGGACATCGAAGCGTCTTCAATAGAACCCACACCAGAATCCTATAACATCTTCACCACAACTGGTCTGGCGAAGGTCTATACTTCGCGGCTGCCGGACTTCATTTATCCCTGGTCTCACATCAGATGAAGCTGCCCTACTCATAGAATACAGGAATTTATTTGAAGAAAACCCTTGCAGCGAACCAACAGTAGAAGCTGGGAACAGACTCATCTCCGTCATTAGACAAACAAAACAATAAGCCATAAGTCATACAAAGCCATAAGGCATGAAGACTTTTAAGATGTCTAAGCAATGATACAACAAAGACATTACATGGACTTCTCGTTCGTCAAAAGCTGATGTGCTATTTGGTTGGCAGTGATGTTGTCACATGAGATGCATCAACTGCCAACGATCAAGTTTCCACTGCCAACCAAACAGCACATCAGCTATTTTGACGAACGGGAAGTCCATCCACAAGCAAAAAGTGCCCAGACATCAAAGAGGAATTAAAGAGGAAAGTAACAATCTTACAATAACACTCAGAATAGCAGAACTGGAGAAGGCTATCAAACATAATAAAAATGGAAAATCAGCCGGATTGGATGACATTCGGACAGAACAAATTAAGCATTTCGGCTTAAAAACAAAGGAATGGATACTCCAGCTCTTGAATAACTGCATGAAGAATTATCAAATCCCAAAGATATGGCAGAAGAGCCGTGTGATAGCTCTGCTGAAACCTGGCAAAGAAGGGAACAACCCGAAGAACTTCAGACCAGTTACACTCCTGTGTCACCTCTACAAACTACTAGAAAGAATGATTCTGAATCGCCCTCTACCCGAAATTGATCCTCTGCTCATACCCGAACAAGTTGGATTTCGTCCCGGCAAAAGATGTACTAGACACTTGTTGAACCTTACGCAGTTCATAAAAGATGGTTTGGAAGCACCTAAGGTAACTGGAGTGGCATCAGCAGCCTACGACACTGTTAACCAACATATTCTACTCGCTAAGGTCTGCACGTTGACTAAGAACTCCAGCCTAACCAGGTTCATTGCTACTCTCCTGCAGAATCGGAGGTATTTCGTGGAATTCCAAGGGTAACGTAGCCGATGAAGACAACAGGAGAATGCTCTACCCCAAGGAAGTGTTCTCGCTCCATTTCTGTTCAAAGTGTATATAAATGACCAGCCTATAGCTCCCAAGGAGTTATGGTCGAGTCTGAAGAGTTTGAAGAGTCTGAAGTCTAGGAAGAGTTTCCTAAGAACGTCCAAAGGATTGAAGACTACATGCGAAAAAGCCAGGCTAGAATTATGGAAAGCTAAGGAATCTCTTCCCCTGGACTGGAAAAAGATAGCCGAAACTTTACCTCCTGGTCATGATCAAGGATGGTTAACATGGAAATTCTTGAATAAATAAAATCAGGAGTGGGCAGATCTAAGACCAGTCTTGCAAAGTGGGGATACATTCATGAAGATAGTATTAAGTGGAGAAAACCAAACTGTGAAACATATGCTTCAGTGTAGACCAGTGCTTCTCAAACTGGATGCCGCGGCACTCTGGGGTGCCGCGACAGTATGCCTGTGGTGCCGTAATCAAGAAATGTAAAAAGAAAATTACATGAGGAATTAAACGAATTTGAGTTCCTACTTTTAATGCAAAATTGTAGACAATTCGCTAAAATCTGGAATAGCCTAAATAAAGTTCGTCTGCCTCAGTTCGCGAAAGCGCAACTTACGACCAAAATATAATTCGAGGAAAAATAAGGAAATATGATCCTAGCTACCTCATATAGTTTCGCTTTGTTTCTGTTGGGAACGAACAAGTACCGGAAGGGCAATGCGTTATCTGTCATAAAATTGTTGCTAACAGCGGCTTGGTTCCATAAAAATTAAAAAGACATCTGGAAAACTGATTTCGTACATAAACGTGAAGAAATCTTCAAACGAAATTGGTCCAAAAAGTCAAATTTTTTGTAGCCCGACAAGGGTGCCTCGAGATTGTTTTAGTTCGATAAGGGTGCCGCGGCAAAAAAAGTTTGAGAACCACTGGTGTAGACTGGGTCCGATCTCCTGCACAGAAGATGAACTTTATGAAGCATCACAGAATGCTGTGTAAGTGGCCAAGTTTTGGTCAAATATTATATAATGTTGGTAGTCATAGTATTTGTATCTGTGTTCTATTTGATGTTTTCTGACAGGATAATAATAATAATAATAGCAAGACCTAATTAGACAAGCGAAATAGAATTAGACAAAAAAGGTTTAACTAGACAAGACTTAATTAAGACAAACAAACCTTAATCAGACCAACAAGACTTAACCAGGCAAACTAGATTCAAATAGACAAATCAAACAAAACTCAACTAACTATGCTTGAACTAAACAAACAAGGCTTGGACAAACTAAGACAAACTTGGATATACCACAAGGTATCATAATAGGTCTCGTACAATTTAGACAAACTGAGCCAATCCAACAAGTGGATTGTTGTTTCCAGAAGGAAACTTCGACAAAGAAGACTTAACAAACAAGACTTAATGAAGCAAATAAGACTAGGACAAACAAGGCATGGCTAGATACAACAGAAATACCACAAGGTATTATAATAGGTAGCGTACAAATTAGTCAAATAGCGCCAATAAAACTAATCTGTTTTTGTTTCCAGGCGGAAATCTTGTCTCAGGCTTTGTACGAAATGCCTTGGCATGCAAATCCAGACAAAGGATTCCGCTTATCCGTGCTCATCCTGCAGGCCAATCTACAACGGACCGTCAAGATTTCAGCCGGCAAATTCTTCGACTTGAATCACGCCACTCTAGTAGCCGTAAGTCAACTAGCGTCGTCCGTCTAGTCTCGTCTAAATCTTCCTTCTTTCAGATTATGCAAACCTCATTCTCATATTTCACGATCCTTAGAGAAATGACAGGAAATAATTAGAGTAATGTAGATTATACTAGATTTATTAGATTAGGTTGGGAGCTTAGACTAGACAAAGGTAACTAGATAAACGAAGAAGATGATAGATGAAGACAAGACTAATCAGACAAGAATAGACAAACTATACTCTGTCCGGCGAGAGAATGCATGCCGTCTCGACGAGTTTAGCATTGTTCTGCGCATACCCCCACTTTGCGGACAACTAAACACCGCGCACTGGAAATTAGTGCGCGGTGTTTAGTTGTCCCCAAAGTCAAACTAATCCGCGCGTACCTTGGCACGTCCCTTGCGCCTCATACCTCGGCGCAGTACAGCTACATTCTCTCGCCGGACAGAGTATAGGTAGACTAGACTGGATTAAATTAAAAAGACCATCTAAACAAGTTTCCTTTGTAATAAACAATCGATCAATCGATTCATCAAATGTGCTAAGTTTGGCTGTGAGTTTGTTGACCCGGGCGGGGGGCGGCGAAAAACAAAGGAAACGCCGCAAAAAAAACGTGGGAAATATTGGCCGAGAAATATGTGGACGAGGAAAACGGGAAAAGATGATTCAAACAGGAAGGAAGAACCTGCGAGTGGAGGAAGAGAAACGACGGGCCGAAAGGTGAATTGCTGGAAAATGCAATGAGTGTGAAGTATCCATTAAGATAAATAAGCGCGTGTGTGGCTTAGTTGATAAATTAAGACATTACATTGTAAGAACTACACAGATAAGACTAGTTGGATATAGCTCGGCAGATAGGGCTTTATAGACAGACAAGACTAGACAAAGAAGGTTAGGTAGGTAACATTAACCAGATAAGACTAGGTAGACAAGATTAGTTTGTTAAGTTTAGACAAGAAAGACTTGATAGGCAAGATTAGACTAGAACTATAGAATAGACTAGAACTAGATGCAACACAAGCTGTTACAGTAATTCACTCTCTGTGTAATTTAGTAAACTAATAAAATTAGATATTACAGAAAATCTAGCCCTCTTTTTTCGTGCGTAATTAAAGTCGTATTAATCGCGAGTCTTGTCTGTCCTTTTTTATGGGGTGTAGCTGGCATACACATACTGTTATACCATACCGCATACTGTTGACCATACAAGTGATCCCCTTGGAAAGAACGGAGCACCCTGGGACTGCGAGAAGCATTACATTAGTGTGGTGGTGGCGCTCTAGGAACGATTAGAGGTTCGATACATTTCACTTCCCTCTCATCATTTTCTGTTAGGGATATGATTTTTTTATGATTTCTGTTATGGTGTCCCTGTCTTTCTTGGACTTCAAGAGTGGATCCATCATATTCTACGTTTAATCTACGTTTACCTAGATTATATCGACAATGACCAAATAGTGTTCCCGCCTCCGTGCGTTTTTACTAGTTAGCAACTTTTGCCACGGGGACGCTGAACGTTCTAAGAAACATTGGTTCTATTCAATATCTTAAGCAGGATATTCCACATCCTTTAATTGGATTTCATTATATAATACATCAGGAATTTTTATGGACTTATTCATTAATACGACACCAATGGAGGTAAATTCTTATAAAGCAATAGAGTTTTGTCAAAAGAGTTTTTGACTAACTTGTTTAATATCATCCCTTAAAGTTGACTTGGCCCAAATTGAACCTTCACTCGTTTTTTTTTGCAATTTTTTGCATAAAAAAACAAAATTGTAAAAATTGGTTAAAACAACTTTTATTGAGAATTAAATTCTCTATAACCCTTATTTAAAACACTTTTCAATATTTGTGTATTTGACCATCTTGAAGTTAGATATTATTGTTTTGTTATTTTATACTTATTTACTTCAAGAAATAATAATAATAACTATTATTACCTACTAATTTCGGCTCTTTATAAAAAATTAGCCATCATCAGGGTAAAAATGAACATTTATAAATAAAAACAAAAAACTAAAACTTTCAAATTTGTTATGTCCATCGTCAATTCATTTTTTTTTAAGAAATTGACGATCGACAACAAATTTGAAAGTTTTAGTTTTTTATTTTTATTTATAAATGTTCATTTTTACCCTGATGATGGCTAATTTTTTATAAAGAGCCGAAACTAGTAGGTAATAATAGTTATTATTATTATTTCTTGAAGTAAATAAGTATAAAATAACAAAACAATAATAAAACACTTTTGTCTATTTCATCTAGGTTCTGAGTAATAACCTGTCAAACATTCAGCTTTTTTTTCAAAATATCCTGCTATTAAACGTGTGAAGTAAATATCAATTTATTATAACGTCATGCGAAAATTTTGCAAATTTTAAAAAGATTCTTAGACAACATTAAATTTGCAACATGTTTTGTCTAAAACGTTTCTCTAAATTCTTTACTTTATTGTGTGTCAGTATGTCCGTCTGTCTCTTATGTGCCTGTTTGTGGAATCGTAGCTCCTAAAGAAATGGACCGATTTTGATGCGGTTTTTTTTATTTGAAAGCTGACTTGAGCGAGGTGGTTCTTAGCTATAATTTATGAAGATCTTTTCATGCGCATGATGATCATGCGCTCACTTCCTTCTTGACAAAATTAATCTGTAACCAATTTGACACAAGTGTTTGTCTAGTTTCGTATATGCAAACTCGTGTTTCAAAACTGACGTGATCGAGAAGGTTCTTAGCTATAGTTTATGAAGCTCTATTCAGGCATTTGATCCGTTTTAACTTATTAATATTTTGATGATGAGCGTCGCCGCGTTGGGGAACTGCTAAGTAAATCAAGTAATAAAACCAGAATATAAAGAAATAAAACGAAGATTGATAATGATAAAGTGTGGATTTATACTTACTCTGTGTAAGCAACGTACATAAGTAACAAAACAACAATGTCCAATCGTTTAGTTTTCAGTCTTTTGATTCATTTACTCAAAAAAATCGCAAAATAAAGACAGCAGTTAACGACAAGAACACGCAGACAGGTGAGAGCAGACTGTCTGCACGTTCTCTTTAACGCCAACGTGACGCATACCACAACGTAACTCTGTAGGAACTTAGTAGACCTTGTAAGATAGATTGATACATCTAAGTTCATACGTATTTTCTATTCGTTATACCTATGTAGGTATAACTAATTATAGTTCTTCACTTAGCGGTCCCCCGACGCGGCGACGCTCATCATCAAAATATTAATAGGTACTTTTAATGGAGTTAAATGGGCAAGAAAGAAATTATTTTTTTGGCTTTTTAGAGGTTTTTTGTGTGGGGGGTTGCTTAAAATTTTTAATTTTTTTTTTATTAGGCATCATCCCTTAAATTTGTCAACCCAAGCAGATTTTAAGCTTCATTCCGTTTTTTGCAATTTTCTGCATAAAAACACCAAATAATAAAAAAAATTGCAAGTAACTTTTATAGAGAAATAAATTCTTAACAACTTTTATCTAAAAAAAAAATACCTAAAATTCTTAGTTTTTGAGTTATAGTCTTCCAAACTTTCAACTTTTACTTAAATTAGTTTTTCGATTTTTTCAGAAAATTTTCAAGATAGTCAAAAAGTATTGCAACATTAATATGTTATAGACAATTTAATTCTCTACTAATGTTGTTTAAACCACTTTTGTCTGTTTTTCTCAAATTTCTCCCATTTAGACTTCCCTTCAAATCGTTCCAAAAATCACAAAACAATAAGTGATAAAACCAAACAAATTTTCTCTTAGACAATGAAATTCTTAACATTTTTGTCTAAAACATTTTCACGTATTTTGTTCCAAGTTACAACGAATAAAACCCAAACCTTGTCAAAATTTGATTCCCTCTGAATTTTTCAAAATTTCCAAACCAAAATTTTTAACAAAATTAACTCCGTTGTTTAGACAATGGAATTTTCTACAAATATTGTCTAAGCTACTTTCATTTCTTTTGCCCAATTTCTAAGCTACAACCAATCAAACTCAAAACTTAGTCCGATTTCAGGATGGCATAACTTTTGAACGGTTTCAGTGACATCACAGCGATGTCACTGAGTCACAGCGACAATCACAGCTGACATCACAGCGATCACAGTGACTTCTAGTTCTCGTTAATCCGACACATATGGGACCAGACAACCGCCGGATTATAAGAAAGAGTGGTGGGAGGGAAGTGCGCGAGCGGTCTCCAGACCGCCGAATTACTGGACATGTCGTCCGATTAACCAACGGCCGAATTACCGAGATTATACTGTAAACATTTTTTTTTCATTGCTTCATTTCATTGCTCTCCACTTCCAAAGTAGAAGTTGTAAAACAATACGAAAACTTGAATTTTGTAAAAGCCTTATAAGAGAGAACAACAAAAGTCTTTGACCTCTCTCTTCTTTTCCACGTGATGACACTGAATACCACTTGCATAGTGACCCACAAGCTAGTACGCAGAATATAATGAACAAAATTTGACCCACTACATAAAAAGGTTCGCCATCCCTGGACTAGACTGAGTTGTGACCGTTCCTTATTCCACCTCGGAGACTCGTAAATAGTGTGAGTCACACTATCCACCTCACCGCAGTAAACGCAGTCTGGGTCAGATGTCCTCCCAGATGTTATGAGGATAACCTCTAAAGCATGCTTGACCCGTGAGAACCTGGGTTATTCTGCGATATTAAGAAGCCGGCATCATCGGCATATAGCGTACAATTACAACGTTTTGTATACGCTACTAAATCTGCCATCTAATAGAATGAATAGTGTCGTCGAAAGAACACTTCCTTGGGGTACGTATAATTGTGTGACTATTTCTCCGTTTCTCTTACGCGACTGTATTCTTACGAATTGGGATCGATTATTCAAGAATTATGTCAGCCAGTTTCCGGCTTTCCCTCTCTGCGTTTGCTAATTCTAGGTCCTCCTACGTTGGGTCCTCCTACGTTCTCGAGTGCTGCTGTCATTCTCATTCTTCTCTCAGACGCATTTTGAGCAGCATGTTTGTATGAAGATTAATTGTGTCTAATAAAATCTATTTCGAGTTTGTGAATATTATGGTTGAATCTATTTCGGTCAAGAGCCAAAACAGGTTTAGTCATCGCGTGGAAGACTAATCGACGAGAATTAATTTCGTTAAGAGAACTAGATAGGAGCAGGAATGTTGTGTGAGAGTTTGGTAGGGGATTTTTGGTTGTCGGAGTTGCTAGAAGTGGGAAATTGGGTTGGGTTGGTGCAACTGCCTCTAACAACTTGGTTAGAAAATCCCACGTACATTCTAATATGGTTGGACATAATATAATTTCTCAAACGTTCCTTGTGGAACATAGAGCCTCAACAAAAGCCTTCCTGTTCATCTAACAATTTCCTGTTGATCTACCCTGTTGATTGCGAGTTGCTTAACTTCCATCCACGTTTTTCCTGCAACTTCCGCCTCTTTTGCTGACGGTTCTTCGCCAAATTGTTTTTGGCCTACTACGTTTGCGGCTGCCTTCCGAATTCCAGGCTTTTTTTTATTGTGGTTTGGGGGAAGCTCTGCCAGCCTGCGTGTGAGGCTCTCATTCACTAAACCCCTTCCTCCACTTGGCTATAGAGACCAGCACCTCGGTATCGCTTGCGCATTCCTTCAGGGTGGGTAGCCCGGACGGTTGTTACCGCCCTAGTTTTTTGAGAGTGTTGACTTTGCTTCTGCTCTTGAGATTTAGGTAGGTGGCTGTCTGGGCAGCGCGTTCTTCGGCCTATTTCTGGGTGATAATGCTAACGATGAAATTGGAGATTGCTTTCCAGTGTCTATTAGCATTTTCCTAAAGCAGTTATCGGAGGTCAATTCTCCTATTTCTGAAGTTGCCAGCCGTCTGTCTTTTTCCCATCTCTCGCAGGAGAAGAAAGTGCGTCCAGCGGTGTCCGGCTGACCACAGTAGTAGCACTCCTTGAACCTGTGTAGGTAGGCTCTAAAGCATCCGTGTCCGCTAATCATCTGGGGTATGTGGTAGAATGTTTCGCCATGCTCTATGCTGACCCACGGGCGCAGGTCAGGAATCAAGCGCTTGATCCATCTGCGTTGCAGGCGTCTGCCGGCTTCGGCTTTCTCCACCTTGCCTCCTTCGTGTATGCGAGCTCGCTCATCGACGAGGAGGTCGATGGGGGGGAGGGGGGCGGCAGCTGTTGATCACCTAGGCAGCTTCTGTGGACAAAGTGCGGAATGCGCTGATAATCCATGGTCCGCCTGGCTACCTTCTCAAGAATGTTCTTGTTTCTCTGTATTTTAACGGCCTCTTGCCAGAGCAGTATTGAATTAACAACAGAGCTCAGTATCCGGCGCTTGCTAGCTCTAGGACCTCCTACGCTAGGCATTAGCCTTGTGAGGGCAGTGGCTGCGGAATCTGCTTTCTTGGCGACCCAGTTGACATGCGCCGTCATGTTCATGTTTCTGCCCAGTTGGACTCCGAGGTATTTCGCAGATTTCTGTGATGGGATTCTCGCTCCCATGATCTCTATGGTCAGTTTGCGCCGCCCGAGGAGGATGACCAGTTCTGTCTTGTGGGGCGCCAATTTCAGTTTTTTTCACTCCATCCAGCGATGAACCTTGTCCAGTGCCTTATTTATGTTTGTTTCCAGTGCCTCTTTAGTCCGGGCCGTGGCCACCATTCTCAGGTCGTCTGCGAATCCAACCAGCATGATCCCTTGTGGCATTGGGATGTCTAGAACTCCGCCGTAGAGGATGTTCCTTATAGCGACCATTCCCAGGTCGTCTGCGAATCCAACCAGCGTGATTCTTTGTGGCATTGGGATGTCTAGAACCCCGTCGTGGAGGATGTTCTAAAGAGTGGGGCCCAATACTAATCCCTGGGGTACCCCGCACGTCACCTAATACTTAACGTGACCATTATTTTTTTTATTATGTAAAAAAAATTATGAAAATGAAATTATGTAGAAAAAAAACATTTTTGGTTTTACATTGTCGGTTACTTGTAAGTTTACTAAAACATTACGGACAGATTGAGGATCAGTGTGACATCTTGGAGACGATTAATTTCTTTCGCAGATTCAATAGCAGACACGTATTATCCCTCAATTTTCAACACGGCTTGGTGGAGAGTCACTGACTGTGCATGCGAAAAATGTAACCATAATTCTGAGCTGAAATTTTCGGAAAACATTTTCAAAATATTTGGGCATTTTTCGATGCTCATAAAATTGGAGCTGGAACCTTTTTAGAACTCTCTCAAGCGCGGGCATTAACGCAAACCACCTTATTTTACTGTAACCCAGCAGTTTGTGATACTCTGTGTCAGTTGAATAAAGAGAAGAATAAAAAGAATAATAAATTTTCACGATGATGCACTTGAAGTCAACAGGGAGACAATCTGCGGCTGTTTTGATTGAATTGTGAACTATGTGGGCTTTTTCCAATTTGTTCAATTTTGCGTAGACATTATTAATACCCTTTCTATTCTTTCCTCCAAAATTGCAGTTCATATTATCTCCACAAAATAACACCATTTTCTTATTCAAATCATTGCAAGACAATACTTCCCTCAAATAATCAACAATTATACTCGATGTTTCACCTGACTGTTCTCGAAACTCTGAAACATTGACTTTGACGCATTCGTATGGTAAAAAATAATGGGTCAAAACTGGGAATAATTTTATCGAGCTATGGTTTGAAGCATCTGTTAATAAAGTTATGCAGGGGACTTCACGAAGGTCTTCTTTCAATTCATCGGTTGCTGATATTGAGACCAACACATTTACAATAATAGCCCGAGATTGTGTACGAGCACATCAAAATTTTTGCTCAAAACATGTTTGAATTAAATGAGAAGCACAGTCATTTGAACGAAAGCTGTGATTTTCTTGCACCCACAATATGAAACGCCCACGCACACTCCGCTGCAGCTATATCCAAATCTTTAGAAGTCAGCAAATCGGTTCTTTAAAAAAACGCAAGCATTGACGTAACGTTTGCTGTAGATGTACCACTCCTTTGTTTCATAAACGGATACTTTTTTTGCAAAATAATTTTAAAGGTACATTGGCGTTTAAGCATTTTTGTTATGGTACAATCACACACTCAGTCCGGTGTGAACTTAGCTCTTAAAGCACTGCGTTTGGTTGTTCGCTGAGTGAGTGCACCATCTATCCCGCTTTCGCGCATTATTCCCTCTCTCTCTCTCGTCGCCCCACGCTGCGGTCACACGTTACGACCTTGCGAGTGCAAAAAGAATAGGCAAGAAGTAGGGTGTTTACACCCTAGCAAGAAGATACCAACCCGCGAAAGCAGATAACCTGAAGGGACAGATAACTTGAAAGCGGGACTGTCCCGCCAAAATCGGGACGTATGGTCACGTTACTCATACTCCTCGTTGTAGTCAAGGATGAGTTTCCAGTCTGACAGGTAGTTCTGGATCACTTTCAGGAAGCAGCTTGGGAATTTTTGCCTTTTTTTGATTGCCTCCACTATACCGTCCCATGTTGCCGAGTTGAAGGCATTTTGGACATCTAGCGTCACCAGCGTGCAGAGTTTTCTGGTTTGGTAGGTTCCGGTGTTGGCCAGCGTTTTGACTTCAAGTCTCCGGATTCAAGTCTAGGATGGTTGGACCTAAGACGATAGTGATTGTCCATGGAAAATGCGGGTGGAAATTGTGATTTTTTTGTTATTATTAATTGGGTTGGTGTGACTGTATTAATTTTTGTTTGCCGGAAAACGTTTTTTTTTTTTTTGGTTATGAGATTTCTTTTACAATTGGTGAAGCGTTATTACTATTTTTATAAATAATATTTTAATTATGAAAACACCGGCAATACAGGTACCCGCTCTCATGGATTCTTTTGGTTGTACTGAAGCCTAAGAGATGGTCAATACCACCCGTATTGTTGTTTGATTTTATATGAATACGAACTTATTTCTTATTGAATTTTTTGTTCCCAGTTTTATCAAAAATTGGAAACTGGTGTAGATATTTTAACACTCTTTTTAAGACATTCATTCGAACCAGTCAAAAATGTATTCGTGTGTGAATTCGACATGGCAAGTTACGACCGTTCGATTATTACACAATTTTAAAATAGAAAAATCTGTGAATTCTGGACGTTATCTAAGTGTCATACACCGCGGGGTCTAAGGACGAATTTTCTTCTGGGAAATCCCTGGATTCAACATTCACCATCCTGTGAATTTCCAAATATTTTTTTCTCATAATAGTACACAAGTACATGTGGTAATGACTTTTTACACGTCACACCAACAATGAAAATGAAAGCAGTTTCACCAACCTAAGCAACGATAACAAAATTAGTAGTGGAAATTTAACTGAAAATGGAAAATTCTGAGCCAAAAAAAAACTGAGAATTGTCCATCGTGTTCACGAAGTAAAACTGCTTTAAGGAAAAGAAAAGCAAATTGGTAAGGGAAATTTCCCCCTTTCGTGCGGCTAAAGGAAATGCCCAGCATCAAATGCCAATGCATCCTGCAAGAGCTCGTTAAATTTCCTTGGAAACGTTCTCCAACAAAGGAAAATATTTCACATTTCTAAGAACACCTTATAGATTTTTACTGTTTTTCTCGCTTTGTCGCATAAGCGACAAATCAAATAACAATTCCGGATCCTTTCTTTGTTTACTTTCTGTCTTGTCTAGTCTTGTCTTGTCTAGCCTATTCTAGTCTTGTCTGGTCTTGTATAGTCTTGTTTGGTCTTTTCTGGTATTGCCTCGTCCTGTCTGGTCTTGCTTGGTCTTGTCTGGTCTTGTCTGGTCTTATCTGGTCTTGTCTGGTCTTGTCTGGTCTTATTTGGTCTTGTCTGGTCTTGTCTGATCTTGTCTGTTCTTGTCTGGTCTTGTTTGGTCTTGTCTAGCCTTCCATGGCCTTGTCTGATCTTGCCTGGTCTTGTTTTTAAGTCTAATCTAGTCTAGTAAGTCTAATCTAATCTAATCCATCTAGTCGACTCAATCCTGTGTAGTTTTTTCTGTCAAGTGTAGTCTAATTTTTTCTATACAGTTATTCACAAATACTATATATTTTACAAAATTAAATATTAAGTTTGCAATTAAGTCTTATTAAGAGTAATAAGCAGTGTGAACAGGGATTGCAAATCTAATATTCATCGTTCCCTAGTTAATATTTGATGAGGGCTTATTATGTATAAAATTGCGTGCTAAATACTAAATCTATTAATAATCTATAAGCGACTAGTTTTGCGTATTGAATCCAGTCTTGTTCTCTAGGCAATGGGAATAAAGAATAAGGTGTTAATAAGTGTTAAGGACTTAATCTAGATTCTATACAATATAGTCTAAATCTTAGTTTCCTTTTCGTATTTTAGACAAAATGAGCAACAACTACTATGACCTATACATGCGCCTCAGCCGCGCAACCGCCTTAGCCAAACCGGAAGCCACCTGGACACACAGGAAGAAGTTCGTCTACTACTGCAGAAGAATTGTGTGCATCTCCTGCATTCTTTCGGCTGTAATATTCTCCATCCTTGACGTCATCTTCAAGCAACACTTCGTTTTGACCGATGTCTCATCAAGCCTCATGTACTTTAGTATGTCACTAAACAACATTAGACAAAACTAGAAAAGACTGCACAAAACTAGAGACAAGGCTAGAAAAGGTTAGACATGACTGGACAAGATTAGAGAAGTTTAGACAAGACTGGACAAGACTGGAAAAGGTTGAACAATACTGGACAAGTCTATTCCAATCAGTTTTTATCTGTTCCAGTAATCTATGGAACCTCTCTAATTCGTATTGCCTTCACCGTGATCAATTGGGGCGAGGTTAAGTTGATCATTGGAAAGATGAACAAGTTCAAGGTGACCGCCGACAACAAGTTCGAACGGTTGGAGATGTCCTCGAGTGCAAACCTCGCCAGGCTAGTTCAAATTGCTTTGGTCGTCTTCCCCACTGGATGTATCGTCGGCATGAACGCCCCCTACATATACCAACGTGTTATACATGGAGAGAGGTAACAAGTTTAACATGTATAGACAAGTTTTGACTAATTTAAACAAGATTGGACAAGTTTAGGCAAGACTGAACAATATTCTAAACAAAGCTAGATTAGGCTAGTCTTAATTACACAAGAGCTGTTCCAGACTAACTATTGTCTATTTTCTTTTAGACCCCTAGTATCGCCGATGTTTACTTATTACGATCACACAGTTATTCCTTACTATGATCTAACTCTGATCTATGCGATCTCAACGCAACTAATTATCGCCCATGCCTACATGAATTTAGACATCTTCTTCTGCACAACGGTTATCTTGCTGAATAGACAGTTTGAGATTTTGGGTGGGTTTTAGAACAAATTTCGTGGGTTTTCTCTAAATTTTGCAGTTTTGCAGCGTCCGATTTCAGAAATCTGATGTTTGAAACGAGTGAATATGAAGTTGAAGATGATCGGAGGTAAATTTTTCGCAAGTTTTGATTTAGTTGACTCGGTAGTTGTCTAAAACTATATTGAATTTGATTGGTCTAACTAGTATATTGGAAAAGATGTAGACAATAAATTAAGACTTCTAGATAGAAGCTTCTAGTTTTCACTGTTATTAGCACTAATCCTTGTAGTAATAGCACAAAAAATTCCACTTATAACTATAACTATTATACACTTAGTATTATCTCTAATGCTTAACTTAACAAGTTTTCTTTGTTCTAAGAGTTATTAATTTCAGATTGACGAAGTCCGGACAAAGTTTGCAGCGAGCTTTATCCACTTGTGTGCAACACCATCAAGCCTTACTAGATGTAATCGCCAGCTTGGAAAGTTGCTTCTCCTTTCCGAGCTTCTTACAGTGTCTAGCTTCTACAATTGTCCTCATGTTTACAATGTTCCTCATAGTCATTGTAATTATTTTAATTTCAATTCAGTGTAATATCTACATGATATTACACTGATGATGATGATGATAGAATAAGTTTACAAGACTAAATTCAAATTAAATAAACTTGTCGGTTAAGTTTAATCCAGACTAAGTTTGGATAAACTCAAATTATCCGTCAACTTTAATCCAGACTAAGTTCAATTGGATAAAAACTTAAGCATTAAGGTTGATCAAGACTAAGTTTCGATTAGTTAAACTTGTCCTAATCCAGACTTCGTTCAAATTAGCTGAACCAAGTCAAGCTAGGTAGATCTAAACTTATTGTTAGTTAAATAAATCTATGGTTTATGGTAGTCTTGTCCAGACAAAACTAAACAAACTACAATTAATTCGATCTAATTTCTAGTCTGACGACAAGGCTGGGAAAATGAACTCCATTTTTTTTCTAACTGGAATCTTCGTCCAAATCTTCTTGCTGTCAATGTTAAGCACCAAGCATCAAATGTTAAGCACCAAGGTAAAACATAGACTAGGCTAGATTAACTAGACAAACAAGACTTAACCAGACAAAACACGACTTAATTAAGACAAACAACATGACACTAGACAAATGCCTTGACTAGTCGAACTTGATTAAAGGGACCTAATGTTTGACAACGTCAATTGTCAGTTGGAACAAGAAAGTTGCCTCCATGGGCGTTCTATGGACAACGGCGAAAACGCCGACTAATCCTTTCACACCAGAAACATGAACCGAGCCCTATTCAGGACCACAGTTAACAATTATCTCTGCAAATATAGAGAGCATGTCATCCACCAAAGAAAAACTACTGCAAAACCTTTGAGTCCAGCATGGATGCCATGTGCTATGCATACAGGACACACATAGAAGCTTTAAAATGCACAGACCAAAAGTAAAGGGAATAGTCCTTGCAATAGGAAGGCCTCATGATAAATATGGAAATGCCATCTTTGTCCATCCAGATGTTCAAGTCCTCTCCACGGCACTTACGGAGGATGTCAAATCTGTCTGTTCTCCAATACCTAATACACAGCACCGGCCAATATGCCAAATATTTGCTGCCGTTAGACCTCAGAAGGTACCATACCGCAGGAGGTACAAGCTGACTGGTCGAAATTTGAAGATATGTTGGACATCGAAGCGTCTTCAATAGAACCCACACCAGAATCCTATGACATCTTCACCACAACTGGTCTGGCGAAGGTCTATACTTCGCGGCTGCCGGACTTCATTTATCCCTGGCCTCACATCAGATGAATCTGCCCTACTCACAGAATACAGGAAGTTATTTGAAGAAAACCCTTGCAGCGAACCAACAGTAGAAGCTGGGAACAGACTTCATCGTCATCACCGTCATTAGACAAACAAAACCATAAGCCATAAGCCATACAAAGCCATAAGGCATGGAGATTTTTAAGATGTTAAGAAGCAATGATCCAACAAAGACATTACAACATCACTGCCAACCAAATAGCATATCAGCTTTTACAAACGGGAAGTCCATCCACAAGCTTAAAGTCATCCTAAAAATTAAAGTGCCCAGACATCAAAGAGAAATTCAAGAGGAAAGTAACAATCTTACAGTACCACTCAGAATAGCAGAAATGGAGAAGGCTATCAAACATACTAAAAATGGAAATCAGCTGGCTTGGATGACATTCGGACAGAACAAATTAAGCATTTCGGCTTAAAAACAAATGAATGGATACTCGAGCTCTTGAATAACTGCATGAAGAATTATCAAATCCAAAAGATATGGCGGAAGAGCCGTGTGATAGCTCTGCTGAAACCTGGCAAAAAAGGGAACAACCCGAAGAACTTCAGACCAGTTACACTGCTGTGTCACCTCTACAAACTACTAGAAAGAATGATTCTGAATCGACCTTCTACCCGAAATTGATCCTCTGCTCATACCCGAGCAAGTTGTATTTCGTCCCGGCAAAAGATGTACTAGACACTTGTTGAACCTTACGCAGTTCATAAAAGATGGTTTCGAAGCACCTAAGGTAACTAGAGTGGCATCGGCAGCCTACGACACTGTTAACCAACAGATTCTACTTGCTAAGATCTGCATGTTGACTAAGAACTCCAGCCTAACCAGGTTCATTGCAACTCCCCTGCAGAATCGGAGGTACTTCCTGATCTTCCAAGGGCAACTTAGCCGATGGAGACTACAGAAGAATGTCCTACCCCAAAGAAGTGTTCTCGCTCCATTTCTGTTCAATGTGTATATAAATTACCAGCCCATAGCTCCCAGCACCAGGAGTTTCTTATACTTTGACAATCTCCCTCTTGCTGCACAGTGTAAAGATTTTGAATCAGTGGAGAATAACCTCGCGAGTGCCCTTAAGGGTCTGTCCAAATACTATTTTGCAAACCAAATCCGTCCAAGACACAAGCATGCGCCTTGCACTTGAGAAACAGGGAAGCCTTTCGTTAATCGAAGGTACTACGGTCAGGAGTAGAACTGGAACACTGTTACGCCCCAAACTTTCTAGGAGTGACACCGGACAGAGCTCTTGTCTTCAAGAAACACTGTCTGAACACCAAGTCAAAAGTTTCCACCAGGAATAATCTTGGCTGGTTCAAAATGGGGTAGTCACCATACGAACATCTACAATGGCATTGTGCTATTCCGCTGCAGAGTACGCCGTCCGGTTTGGTATAACTCAACTCATGCTAAACAGGTTAATGTAGCTCTCAATGAAACATGTAGAACTATAACTGGATGCTTAAGATCAACTGAGTGTCTTTACCAGCTCGCAGGAATAGCACCACCCTCTATTCGACGAGAAACAGCTGCAAACAAGGAAAGGAAAGCTGAGCAGGAAGCAAACCATCCTCTCCAGATAGGCATGAACTACATGCTCAGAGTCTGAAGTCTAGGAAGAGTTTCCTAAGAACATCCAAAGGATAGCCGAAACTTTACCTCCTGGTCATGATCATGGATGGTTAACATGGAAATCCTTGAATACATTAAGATCAGGAGTGGGCAGATCTAAGACCAGTCTTGCAAAGTGGGGCTACATTAATGAAGATAGTATTCAGTGGAGAAAACCAGACTGTGAAACATATGCTTCAGTGTAGACTGTGTCCGATCTCGTGCACAGAAGATGAACTTTATGAAGCATCACAGAATGCAGTGGAAGTGGCCAAGTTTTGGTTAAATATTTTATAATGTTGGTAGTCATTGTATCTGTGTTCTATTTAATGTTTTCTGACACGAGAATAATAATAATAACAAGACCTAATTAGACAAACGAAATTGAATTAGACAAAAAAGGTTTAACTAGACAAGACTTAATTAAGACAAACAAACCTTAATCCGACAAACAAGACTTAACTAGGCAAACAAGACTTAACCAGGCAAACTAAATTCAAATAGACAAATCAAACAAAACTCAACTAACTAAGCTTAAACTAAACAGACAGGGCTTGGACAAATTAAGACAAACTTGGATATATCACAAAGTATCATAATAGGTCCCGTAAAATTTAGACAAACTGAGCCAATCCAATAAGTGTATTGTTGTTTCCAGGCGGAAACTTCGACAAATAAGACTTAACAAACAAGAATTAATGAAGCAAATAAGACTAGGTTACAAACAAGGCATGACTAGATACAACAGATATACCACAATGTATTATAATAGGTCGCGTACAAATTACTCAAATAGCGCCAATAAAACTAATCTGTTTTTGTTTCCAGGCGGAAATCTTGTCTCAGGCTTTGTACGAAATGCCCTGGCATGCAAATTCAGACAAAGGATTCCGCTTATCCTTGCTCATCCTGCAGGCCAATCTACAACGGAACGTCAAGATTTCAGCCGGCAAATTTTTCGACTTGAATCATGCCACTCTAGTAGCCGTAAGTCAACTAGGGTCGTCCGTCTAGTCTAGTCTAATTCGTCCTTCTTTCAGATTATGCGAACCTCATTCTCATATTTCACGATCCTTAGAGAAATGACAGGAAATAATTAGAGTAATGTAGATTATACTAGATTTATTAGATTAGGTTGGGAGTTTAGACTGCACAAAGGTAACTAGATAGATGAAGAAGACTTGACAGACAAGACTAATCAGACAAGAATAGACAAACTATACTCTGTCCGGCGAGAGAATGCATGCCGTCTCGACGAGTTTAGCATTGTTCTGCGCATACCCCCATTTTATTTCGAGTGCGCAGTGTTTAGTTGTCCGTAAAGTCAAACTAATCCGCGGGTACCTCAGCGTGTCTCTTGCTCACAATCAGTACAGCTGCATTCTCTCGCCGGAGAGAGTATAGACTAGACTGGATTATACTAAAAAGAGCATCTGAACAAGTTTCCTTTGTAATAAGCAATAGATCAATCCATTCATCAAATGTGCTGAGTTTGGCTGTGGGTTTGTTGACCCGGGCGGGGAGCGGCGGAAATCAAAGGAAACGTCGCAAAAAAAACCTGGGAAATATTAGCCGAGAAATATGTGGACGAGGAGAACGGGAAAATATGATAGAAACGGAAGGAAAAACTTGCGAGTGGAGGAAGAGGAACGACCGGCCGAAAGATGAATTGAAAAGTGTCGAGTTTGAAGTGTCCATAATAATTAAGCGGGTGTGTGGTTTAGTTGATATATTAAGACAAGTTTACATTGAAAGGACTACACAGATAAGGCTAGTTGGATATAGCTCGGCCGATAAGACTTTATGGACAGACAAAACTAGACAAAGAAGGTAAGATAGGTAAGACTAACTAGACAAGACTTGGCGGACAAGACTAGGTAGACAAGATTAGTTTAGACTTGATAAGCAAGACTAGACCAGGGTACACAAGCTGTTACAGTAATTCACTCTGTGTAATTTAGTAAACTAATAAAATAAGATAATACAGTAAATCTCGCCCCCTTTTTTCGTGCGTAATAAGTCGTATTAATCGCGAGTCTTGTTTGTCCTATTTTATGGGGTGTAGCTGGCACCTTACTGTTGACCATACAAGTGATCCCCTTGGAAAGAACGGAGCACCCTGGGACTGCTAGCATTAAATTAGTGTGGTGGTGGCGCTCTAGGAACGATTAGAGGTTCGAAACATTTCACTTCCCTCTCATCATTTTCTGTTAGGGATATGATTTTTTTTATGATTCCTGTTATGGTGTCCCAGTCTTTATTGGAATTCAAGAGTGGATCCATCATATTTTTTGTGTTGAGTTTTATGACATTTAGTTTTTCCGCCGGACAGAGTATAGACTCGACCAGAGATGGCGAACCTATGACCCGCGGGTCAGACACTGACCCACACAGGCTTTCTAAGTGACCCAGGCATTGATTTTCTAACTTTTCTTCTTCTTCTTCTCGCAGATGTGTCAGTTAGGACCACGCGGAATCAACGTATGTTGAGCCTTCCTCCTTGCCCAATAGCTCTTCATATGTGTTCGGACCGTGTCTCACGAAACTCAAAATTCTCAAGAAAAATACAGGCTGGTCAAATCAATTACCTGTGAGGGCTGCTAGCGTCTCCGCCACGTGCGATCGTCCTTCCGGCGCCTCTTTTAAGGGAGGAAATGGGGATAGTAGGTGTGGATTCCCTTAAAATTGTTGTTTTCAGGACGTTGGGTTCCGCTTCAGCCCTTTGGGCTCGTGATCACCCCCTGGTTAATTTGGCTCGAAAACTAAAACGCGTGCATGTGCCGGTCGAAGTGGGCTTCACGTTTCGCTCTCGCCCTACACGCTTCGCACCTTCCAAGCGTACTTGTCGACTGCTATATAAATTCGCGAAATAATAATTAAATCGCGCGATTTCTGCACAGATCGATACACCTTTTCCCCTTCTACTGATCGGTGCCAAAATCTATTCAAATGTTAAATTTAAAAACCTAGATTTGCTAAAATTGGCGCGAACAATATGCATGGATTGTTGTAGTTTCTGTTCCTCCGACCATGCACGTCGTGTATGTTTCTAACTTTTATTATTTTCTTATCAAAGTTTCTCAACCACAAAGGTGGAAGTGGCAGGTGTGGAAGGTGGCAAGGAGGAAGGCTCAACATACGTTGATTCCACGTGGTCCTAAGTGACCCATCCGCAAGAAGAAGAAGAAAAGTTAGAAAATCAATGCCTGGGTCACTTAATAAGCCTGTGTGGGTCAGTGTCTGGACCGCGGGTCATACGTTCGCCATCCCTGATCTAGACCGTACGAATGAAGTAAGTTTATTAGATTGACCTTGTCTTTGGAGTCACTTTCAAAATGAATGTTGAAGTCGCCAACAACAAATATGTTTTCACATTTATGAAAGAATGACTCAAGTATCTTTTTATGGCAGTAACGTAGAGACCATTGTATAAAGAACAATTTGTTTAGATATTCAGTCTGACAGACCTACGCGTGTCAATTTGATATATTTTCGTGAACGGTGAATATTCTGTTTTTTTTCCGTGGTAATAACCACATTTGTGTGTTATTTCATGTTTCATATAATGCTGTGGCTATTTACACATAAATAAGCATTATGTGTTTATTCTGTCTAGTTTGAATATATATGTTTACTTTTTTTTATTTTTTTTTATTTTTTTGTTTTATTATTGTTATTTTTTTTAGCCATGTAATAAAATATATAATCTGTTGTCACAGATTTATTTTAAACTGAACTTGTATTTAAAATTTAGTGTTAAATTCAAATTATTAAAAGTCGGTGTCTCAGACCGACGCGTGTATTTGTGTCATAAAAAAACGCGTGTATAGGAAGGTTAATCCAGATAGCTGAGCCACCACCAGTAGATTTTGATCTATTATATGCTCTTACTAGTTTGTATTTGCCTAGATTAATGTATTGAATTTTTTTATCTGTCAGCCAGGTTTCTGCCAAACACACGAAATACGGCATGTGCTCAGCCATTAGTAACTCCAGTTGAAGTTTATCTCCAGTTGAAAATTTATAGGGGTACTGGATGCCGAGTCCTTCACTGATAGATTTTTATTAAACGATTTTACATGGGGATATTGACTCATGGGGGTCTCTGTTGTGTTTTCTAGTCTTAATAAAAACGATTTAAACAGGTGTTTCTAGGCCAAGTCTCCGGTTTCATTATGTAATCGAGGTATTCTATTGGCACCGTTACCTTGAATGACGAGTATACATCAGGGTGCTTCGACGTGAGTTTTTTGCATGTGACATTGAATTTTTTATTAATTAGATAATCGGTTAAGTCCTTTGTAGTTAAATCTGGCTACAACCGGAAAACGTGTAGGTGGTAACATCTGGTAGCAGCTTTTATTTGTGTAGTTTCATCATTCGATCCCTGTATAACATTTGATTTTTGATATCTTCTCTTATTCTAGTATCGTTGTGTTTCCCAATTCTCATGGTTTTCATTTATTTTTGACTGTTTTATTATTTCGCTTACTATTTCTTTGTTATTGTTTTTTTCGCATGTGCGTCCATCCTTGACAGAGTTTGCCTTTTTCTCTTTATCGGGCCGATTACTAGAGCCACTATCACAGATATCCGCTGAAGCTCGCTCAATTTATGTTGATTTATGCGGAATTTTGTACGTAGTGACACACTCTGATTTTAGTAGAATTTCATTTTTTTCCGTCAATATTTTAATTTCAGTTAAATCAGCAATTAAAACATGCAGGGGCTCAATTTCTTTTTTAATTATACCCGATATAAGACTCAAAATTAAGGCTTTCGCGAAAAATTGTTAATATTTCGAACTGTTTAGTCGAAGGGATGTTGGGATCTTAATTCCCTTGCCATTGTTACATATAATGCGTTGTTTAACTTTTAACTTCATTATAACTTTAAAATTCAATAGCTTCACTCTCGTTCAACGCCGACTCAAGACTGTCTGTCTGACTAGTCTTGTCTAGTCTAGTCAAGACTGACTAGTCTTGTCTGTCTAGTCTTGTCCGTCTAGTCTGGTCTGTCTAGTCTTGTCTGTCTAGTCTTGTCCGTAAATTCGTGATATGAAAGTTGCCGAACACAGAGAATCATGAACCTTACACGATTTATTATTAATAATACTTTTGCAAAGAATTAAATTGGAAATTTTTGGATTAGAAAACAAGACTAGACAGACAAGACTAGACTTGTCTGTCTAGTCTTATTTTTTAATCCAAAAATTTCCAAGAGCTTAAAGATATTTGTCGTCAAATTAAATTCTTTGCAAAAGTATTATTAATAATAAATCTTGTAAGGTACATGATTCTCTGTGTTCGGCAACTTTCATATCACGAAAATTTACAGTTCCTAGCACAATATTAAAATCACGGGCAAAAGGACCTCGTGGTAGATAGCCCTCTGTATAAAGTATACAATAAATATATGTAATGTTATTGTTATTAAAATATTATAAAGATAGTCTTTTAGTACCGAGCAAACACTTGGCTAAACATGCGCTAACTCTAACTTACGCAAAAAATATTCACAATAAACTTTATTGCTTTAATTATCCCATTTGTTGGAATGCTAAGCTTATATCTCCTACGTGTAATGGAAGATTATATGGGAGGCAGTTTTATCCTCCTCATAGCATAATGTGTGGTTCATCTTTCCAGAGTACAGATGTTCCCGTAGAGCCCTACTCACAGTACACTGCCTACTCACAGGACACTGCCCTCTACGAGAACATCTGCCCATATGGGGATTTGGAAAGATGAACATTAGAGTGTCACTATGCAGACTATGCTATGAGGATATAATTGCCTCCTACATAATCTTCCATTGCGAACCAATTGCACGTAGGAGACACAAGCTTAGCATTACAGCAAATGAGATACCCGTGAAGAACATAGACCTAATACAGGTGCTGGATCTATTTGCTTGAATGGAGCAATGTGCAGCCACGATAAAAGTGGACAACGACGAATCTGACGAAATACAGATACTAAGAGGAGTACGACAGAGTTGTATACTGTCTCCAATGCTGTTTATTTTATACTCCGAAGAGATATTCAGAGAGGCGTTAACTCAAGAACACACTGGAATCACAATAAATGGTCAGATGATTAACAACTGGAGGAATGCCGATGATAGTGTTATTATTGCAGATAATCTTGCAGAACTCCAAAGCTTAACAAACAAGCTAAAGGACATCGGTATACAATACGGTCTCAAGATGAATCTGAAAAAGACGAAGTACATGGTCATAACAAAAAGCAGAACTCAATATCAAGACTTATACATCGATAACACGCGTATAGAAAAGGCAACTAAATATAAATACCTTGGTACATGGATAACCAATACAATAGACCAAACCCTAGAAATTAAAACCAGAATTGAAATGGCCAGAAGCACATTTCCTAAAATGCGGGTGTTTCTTTGTGATAGACTTGTAAAACTTGATCTACATACAAAAATACTAAGAGGCTACGTGTACTCCATTCTACTATATGGAATAGAAGCATGGACTTTAAAACAAACACAAATAAAAAAGCTAGAATCCTTTGAGGTGTGGTGTTATAGACGAATGCTTAAAATACCATGGACGGACAAAGTGACGAACACAACAAACAATAAAAAGAAGGAAGCTACAATATCTAGGCCATATATCCAGAGGAGAAAAGTATGAGTTGCTTCAACTGATAATACAGGACAAAGTAATAGGCAAACGGAACAGTGGTAGACGCAGATACTCATCGCTGCGTAACCTGAGAGAGTGGTATGATACCACATTCCAAGAGTTATTCCGAGCTACCGCTTCCAAGATAAAGATAGCGATGATGATTGGAAACCTCCTGAAAGGAGATGCCATATAAGGAAGAAGAAGCAATGTGTAGAAGTACAATAGGCCAATAGGCCGTAGAGTTTTAAGGACTTACCTTATGTGGTGGATAAACGGGTTATAGGCCAAAAATTGCTTGGAATTGCTCCTTTATAAGGAGGTACGTTTTCCCAGTTATTAGCCATTGATTAATTTCTCGCTTTTATTTATGCGTTAAATTGCTGGGCCATTCTTCCCATTCCCCCCCCCCCCCCCCATTTCCCATTCAGCCAAAAAAACCCATGTAACTCAACATTCCATGGTGCAGGTTTTTTACCTTCTTTGCTCGCCTGGTGAGTAGTTCATTTCTAATAATGAGCAGTTCTTGTATGTCCTTTCCCATTAATGTTGCGTCTACTTTATATTATTATTACTCACGTTCCAGGCCTTTTACCAGACCACGCGAAGCATTCATGACTACTTGTTCTTCCAGTACACTTTCATTCTTACATTAAATGCCCTCTTCCTTTCTTCAGTCCACTTTGGTCTTTGGGCTTTAGTGCTGTTATCATCACTTCTATACCTTGTGCCTAAATATGCAGTTGTGCTCTTTCCAGATCAATTTTGACTTGTGTCATCCAGGTTGTAGTGGTCTTGAGGCCCTGGATGTATCTGGTCTTGAGGCCCAGTATAGTCTGATCTGTGGAAGTCAATTTGGAAGTCAATCAAGCAAATTTTAGTCGAATTTTTCTAATGTCCGCTGCAATGTTGGAGAACTTATCCGTGGTATTCCTGGAGTGAAGCCTATAGCTTTCGTCTGTGAGTTTCGTACCAATAATCTTCCAAATGATTTTTCTTTCGTGTGTGAGGGTGTTCTCAAGGTTGGTCTTTGTGTGTAACATCAGTGTTTCAGTGTTTTGGATTGATTACTGTGTTGTAGTGACGAATTTTGGTAAAGGTGGACAGACATTTCTTGTTGTAGATACCTTGTGTTTTGTGTAAGGCTTTCTTCATTTTCAATAACCTACTGTTCTGCGCGATTTTCTCGTTTCCTGTTGGTTCGATCACATCACCTAGGTTCTTAAAGTGTGTGATTCTGTTGATCTTCCCATATTTTGTGTTAAAAATTAGTATGTTTACTTTCGTGCAGAAGAACTCAGTTTTTTTTGATAGAAGATCTAATATTTCTATCTGTCTGATTGCTGTGGTTTCGTTGTGTGTGTGTAGCGCCAGATCGTTCGCGAAAGCTAGACAGCCGACCTCTAGCTTGTTCTTGGGTCGTCCAAGTCGCACTGGTTTCCAGTGACCTTGTATTTTCAGCTCCTTCTCCCATTCCTTGATGACCCCACTAGGTTGAAAAGGATCGGTGATAGTCCATCACCTTGGCGAACGCCTGTCTTGATCTCAAAAGGTTCGGAGGTTTCCCCGTTGAACTTCACCTTAGATTCCCCTGTCTGTCAGCGTTTGTTTGATCAGTCGCAGGGTCTTGTCGTCCAAACCTTGTCAGTGTAAGAAGTTGAACAATGACTGGCGGTCAACGGAGGCATATGTCTTCTTGCATTTAACGAAAGTGCATACGACTGGAAAGTGCCTAAGAGCTTTGATTTTTAAGGTAGTCTTCAAACTGATGATTTGTTCTGTACAGGAGCGACCAGGGCAGAAACCTGCCTGTTATTCGCCGATATTGTACTCCAGGTGTGTCCTTTGGAGTATGCACGCTGAGAATATCTTGTATGTGACTTGTATTAGTGAGATGTCCCTGTAATTGTTTAGATCTGTGGGGTCGCCCTTTTTGTGCAGAGGGTGGATCAGTGCACATTTCCAGTTGCCTGGTTACTTTTCTGATGTCATATGTCTGTGATGATCTGTTTGAGTTCTCCGAGTGAGTTTGGTCCGAGGTTTTTCAGTAGTTCAGCCACTATGCCGTTTTCGTAAGATTTCCTGTTGTTTTTCAGTCTGAGGATGTGCCTGTGAACTTCCTCTTGTGTCGGGGGTGGTGAGTCTGTGTGTCTATCTTTCTGTGGATTTGTGGGAATCTTTTTGTGGGATCTGGGCAGTTGAGAAGTTCTGAGAAGTATTGTGCCAACAGCTTGCAGTTCTCCTTATTTGTCAGTGCTGCTTTTCCATCACTTTTTCTGAAGCAGAGGTTTGGTGATGTGTATCCTGGGATGTGCCCTGCAAACGTACTGTGGAAGTCTCTTGCGTTGTATTTGCGGAAGTTGCACTCTATAGAGTCCAGCTGTTCCTTCAGGTATTTCCTTTTGGATTGTCTGATATTTTTTGCCTTTGTCTTTCAAGTTGCTTTGAACATGTGCAAATTTTCTGGGGACTTGTTACTGTTGCATTTCTGGTAAGTCAAATTCCTGGTGACTAGTGCGTTCTCCCTATCATTGTCCCGGCATGGATGCTTGGTGTTCATCTTCCAAGTAATGAATTCTACTTTATATTAACAATTAATATTATCATTATTAGGACACGAATATTGCAAATATTTTGTGGCGAAATTTGTGCGAGAAACTTACTTTTTGTAGAGGGATTTATCCTTCGCGAAACATTCGAAACTAATGTCACCAAAACAAAAGACCAAGAGGCGCATGGCGTCACAGAAACGTCACGCTTGCTTTGATTCATTCTAATTTTGGATATTTTAAATATCGTTTATGCTCAAAATTTTTCACAATTTTTCTCATTCTCTAAGACACAAATAACTTAATTAAAGTAAGCAGTTTCAGGAAAAATGTAACATTTTTAATAAATATTTAATACATTTTCGCAAATTTAAATATTAGCGGTTCGCATTTGACACATGTATCAGTTGGATGAAGTGCTATTAGAGGGCCGCAATGTGCACTCAGTATGTTTGTAAACTGAGTTTCCTCTTGAAAGAAAAGCAAATAAATAGGAAACCCCCTCGAAGTTGAAACAAATCCAAACGGACAAAATTAGTGCAACACCAACCGGACGTTTATTTAATTACCGTGCATTGACGTATTAAATGTATCCATTGAAAGTGACAAGAAGGGTTAGGTTTATCAGTCTCAAAAAAATCCCCCTTAATAGACAAAATACGAATATTAATTGTGTCAGTCGTGAAATGTTGGACGTAAATATGATTATCGGTAAAGCTAAGACTTATAATCATGTAAGTTGGATATTTGTTTTTATTATTTCATTGTGTTTGACCTAGAAACATGAGCCCTACATTTGTGCTGAAGGGTTGCAAAACTGGATTTGAGGTTATTTTCATTTGACACTTGTCGGATTTTTTGAAAACATTCTTTAAATATCAAACATGTGCCTTCTATAAATGTCACAAAACACAATAATTACTTTTACAGCTAAATTTAGTTTATATTTTAAGGTTTTAATAAATGTTTTAAATTTCAACAAAAAAAATCTTTCTTCTTTTCTTTTTCTCTACATTATAGGACACATTGTTGTCCATTGACGTAGTAATACGTTTTTTTTTATTTGAAACTTAGGCGCTGCTATGCTGTATATGCTGTAATAACAATGTTTGGTTTTGTGGAAAATTGGAGTTTTTGGTCGATTTTTGGGAAAACAGTTACTTGGACTTTGGACAAGACCATGGGGAACTGAAGAAGTTTGGTTTTGGAGGTTCCCATTGATTTTCGCAAAAACTGATACAGGAATTTTGAACCAGATGATGGAGAACTAAAGAAATTGTCGGAACATTCTTAATTCCTCCTTTTTATTTGAAAAAATTACAGCTAATATTTTTGACTGAGCCTTATAGAACTGCAGAATTTTTCTGAAAAATTTCTTTTTTGCACAATTAACGTTTGGTTGGGAAATTGCAAAAACGAAAACTCGAATTTAGAAAATTTACCTTTGATTCTTTGTTTTCGGAAAAACTAGCTGTAGTTGTATGTATTTTGAACCAGACAATTTGTATTTTTAGGACACAAATTCTATATTTTTTTACAAAAAATCGTCATTAGAACAAAATCAATTTGTGTTTCTGTTGACCATGGCAGCGCTGTCGTTTGGATTTTGACGCCCAGGGCATATATATTGAGGTGGGGTCCCCAATAAATTAAAAAAGTGAATAAACAAATAAATTCTTTAATTTCTAATACATACAAGAAAGGAACATATGTATAGAATAAATAAAATATAATAACAATAATAATTCCTGGCGCAACAGCCCATGACGGGCCAAGGCCTCGTCCCATGGCATACACTTGTGCTTGGTGTCTTGATCTTATACACAAGTGTTAAGGGTGTTTCGTGGCAGATTTTACTGCGATGACTTTGCCAGAGTCATCTACAGGAGAACGGTGGCTTGATGTCCAGGATTCGAACCCGGGACTTGCGGCTCTGAAGTCCGACACCTTGACTAATGGGCCACCACCGCCCTAAAATATAATAATATATTAATATAAAAGAAAAACAAAATTAATTAAACTTTATTTTCCTTGCTTTAATTTCAGCAAATTTATCTATTATCTCACTTGTCTTTATCTCACAAGTCCTCGCTTAATTCATTTTCTATTGAAAGCAACACTAGGTTAGATAGTCTTTCTTGTGTGATTGTGGATCTTAAATAGTTTTCTATTATTTTAAGTTTTGAAAAACTACGTTCGGACTCAGCAGTGGTTATCGGAATTGTTAATAAAATTCTTAAGATTATGCTTAAATTGTGAAATTCATTTCCTGTTTGGTGAATTTTGTTTTAAGACTACACGAAGTTGAAGTTTTTGGAATAAACTTTAGTAAACATGCTTTTTGTTGATTTGCAATTATTTTTTGTGCTTCGGCTTTTTTCTTTTTTGGTAACCAGATGCATATTTTTTTCCAGTAGGTTTAATTTTGGCAGTTTCTGTAATATAATAATAAAATAATTAAAAAAATTTTATACTTTATAGTAATTGCCATATCTTACATATAATTAAGGTCCAGTTGCAGGGGCACTGTGCAGGGGTATTAGTAATTCATACAAACACAAATTAAATTTCCCACCGCACAATACTAATTGGTCATTTACAATTAGAAAACTGTGATATGTGGCACCGTCGATGTAAACAGCAGACTCGTGAATAGAGTTGCTAGACTCTGTGGGGCCCCCCCTAGCCTGTGGGCCCCATGCATTCGCCCGATTGACCGACGCTAGCGACGCTACTGGACCATGGACTTACTACTTTAGATACGATATTTGCTTAACATACAATTGGTTTTTCAATTTTCTCAATTTTTGAATTATGGTGGGTAATGGGTTAACTAAAATAGTTAAGCTGGATTAACTAAATTTCTCTAAAACGTAGCTAACTTAATCAGTTATTATTTGCTAATATTTGAAATTTTGCACAAAATTTTGATTGCAACCTAAGATATTAATTCCTGTCTAGCTCTCCCATCTATTACTAAAGAATTAGTTAAGTCACAAAATTAGACATCAATGTAGATAATTATAATAATAAACTTTATTTCCCCTTTGGGGTAGCTGGATACCTGTCTGTACATTCCTTTGAATCTATTTAAATAAACATAATGTGACAATAGTATATTTTGTAACTAGGGCGGAAAGTTGTCAATTTGTCGCGAGAGCTAAATTGGGCGAAGTGAGTGCGCAACATTTGCTCGAGAGGGCAATTGACAATACCGTCCATATTACAAACAATATTTTATTGCGAGGGGATCTCCCCCATTCATCCACTTGCCTTCCTCTCTTAGCCTATCTATTTTCTTGCGCATTCATTTCTTCAGAAATATTCCTCTCTTCCATTAATTTCCATATCCTTTCCTTTTTTTTCTTTCCTGCAGTCTTCCCTTCTTTTCATTCTATCTTCAAACTTAGTTGCTTTCTTCCCAGCTTTCACTCTCAGTTTTCCCATTTTACATTCCTCTCGCACTCAACAACCTCTTCCTGTTCTTTCCAGCCCCAGATTTCTGCTCCATACATTAATATGCTCTCTATCAAAGTTTCAAACATCATCATACTCGTGCTGATGTCGCTTCCCCATTTTGCTAACTAAACCAATTATTAATTACAATTGGCAAGTTTTAGAAAATTATGATACAAAAATAAGCAATTATTTTTGTATCCAAGTTGCCCATTCCCTGCACGTAGAAAACTAGTTAAGTTTAGTTCTATAGTTACAAAATTGGCGAAGACAGTGATAAGTGAAATAGCTGAATAAGTTATTAGTTACAATTTGTTAATATTTCAAAATTAGTGCATTTTTGCAAAATTAGAAATCCTAGTTTACTTTTTCGTCTGTAACTAGAAACCAAGTTAAGTTACAGCTACAATTTTGAATTGGTAAAACCATACAACATTATAGATAATCAGATAAACTTAATAAAGACGAAACAAAGCTTGAATATATAAATATACTCAACCTTTCTGGAGCTCTATAATACTAATGAGTCTCTTTAGGACTACCGAAAACAAACCTCGTGTGAAATTTGTCAGTTATTCTATAGCTTTTAGTCAACCTTTGTGGCACTCAACAAAAACCATAAAAATAACATTGTTTTTAAGATCATATCTTTCCGATACCTTGAGTGGATAGCCATCTGTGGACGCGTTTCGAGATTTATCTCTCATCAGCACAGCTTATTGTTCATGGAAGCAAAGCTATGCTGATGAGAGATAAATCTCGAAACATTATTGACTGCGATTAGCAAATATTTTAAATTTTGCACTCATTTTAAAAATTTTAATTGCAATCTGAGATATGCTAGAATTAATAACTTAAGTAAAACTAATAAATAATAAAATTAAGCCACTTGCTTAGTTTTTTTCAGTCTAAGGGGTTAGCCTTTCAAACACTGCAGCCCTTTTTGTGGCCCCGTTGGGCATAAGCCTCCCTCTTGCTCTTCCACGGTACCAGTTAATGCTTTCCGTTCGTTTCAGGTCATCGTTCCATAGCATCTGTGGTCTTCCTACGCTTCTTCTGTTGTTCCTTGGTTTCCATCTTATGATTTTTCCGCTCCAGTTGTCTTCATTTCCTGCGACAGGCCCGGCCCAACTCCATTTCTGCTGTAGTGTTTCATTTGTTACATCCCTTACTTTTGTCTTATCTCTAATCCAATCGTTTCTTTTTTTGTGACTCAGTGATATTTCTAGTATGCGTCCCTCGATTGCTCTTTAATTGACCCTTAGCTTTTCCATTATTGTTTCGGTAATTGCCCAGGTTTGCGATTCATAAGTGGTTACCACTGATTGTATAGGGCCCTTTTTAACTTGAGGGAGATGTCGAGCGTCAGTATATCTTTTATCTTGCTGTAGGTCGCCCAGGTTTGTCTGATCCTCTCCTTTGCCTCTAGTTCTTGACTTTCCCTACCTCTTGTTAGAATTTGCCCAAGACACTATCTTTGTACTTTCTCAATTCAGTTGCTTTTGATGGTAATTTGTTCTTCATCTTCTCTATCTGAAGTCATGTACTTGGTTTTTCCAAAGTTAATTTCCAATCCTATGCGTTTCGTGGCTTTGTAGATATCGTCGATGAGTGTGATGCGTTCTTCTTTGTTGCTGGCTATCAGTGTTATATAGTCGGCTAAGTTTCTCACCCGTTATGTTAATACCTCGGTTACAGAAATCAATTGTTTTTACTGCATCTTCCAAGGCCGGGGTAAATAGTTTCGGCGGTAAAGGACCTCCCTGTCATACACCTCTCCTGATTCTCACATTTTCGGATGGTTCGTGCAGTTGGATTCGTAGTGTGGCGTCGCGGTAGAGATTGTTGATCAAGTTTGCGTACCTATGGTCAATTCTGACATTTTTTAGGGCTTGCTGGAGTGCCCAGATTTCTACTGTGTCAAAGGCTTTTTGCTAATCTATGAACGCTAGCCATAGCGGCACATTGTATTCTTTGGTAATCTCAATGAGTACTCTCATTGTTTGTAGGTGCTCGGTTGTACTGAATCCCTTGCGAAATCCTGCTTGTTCACTGGGTTGGTAGTAGTCCAGATTCGGGGTAATCCGAGTGGATATTGTAGATATCGTCGATGAATGTGATGCGTTCTTCTTTGTTGCTGGCTATCAGTGTTATATAGTCGGCAGTGACAGTTATTTTTGTGAACAATTTGTAAGTTTGGGACAGTTATTAGTTCTCTAGATTTTCTGTGTCTCCCTTTTTGTGAATCAGTACCGCAAACGCGTGCGTGGTTGCTAGTCCTCCATCGGGCGCATCCCAAGGTGGCGGATAGGGGAATGCCTCCTAGATATAGGTGGGGAAATCAAATGCCCGAAGCGGACCAAAACTAGCACAAGCAACGCAGCGTCTGACCCAGATTGGGCGGCTGCAAACAGCGTCGACCCCATATTGGCCGGCTGATTTCCAACCCGCTTGGCAAGCGTGGTGCTAAATTGTCCAAACCCCTACAAAAAAATGTGGCCCATTGGCCTATTCTATTTCCCTACATTATTCCATTCATGCAAATAGCTCCAGCCTGTATTAGGTCCAGGAGTCTATGTGCCATATTCTTCACATGATTATCTTTTGTTGTAATAATGACCAGTTCTTACATGACGTTCCCCATTAGTTTTGTTTCTACATTATATTAACAATTATTATTATCATTATTGGAACAGGAATATTGCGAATATTTTTCGAAATTTGTGCGCAAAACTTACTTGTTGCTGAGGGATTTGCCCTTCGCGAAGCATTCGGAAGTAATGGTCACCAAAAACAAAAGACCAAGTCGCTCATGGCGTCAAAGAAACGTCGCGCTTGCTTTGATTTAATTCACTCTAATTTTGGTAATAATCCCCATTTGTAATCTGCTTCATTGACAGGATTTCAGCAGTTGAAGCGACCAATAAATTTTTAGTCCAGCCTGTATTAGGTCCTGGAACCTATTTCCCTTGTTCTTCACAGGGTTATCTTTTGCTGTAATGTTAATTTTGTGTCTCCTACATGCAATTGCTTTGCAATGGTAGATTTTATGGGAGACAGTTTCATCCTCCTCATACCATAGTCTGTGATGGTTCATCTTTGCAGATCCT
Organism: Phosphuga atrata; assembly: GCA_944588485.1. Lineage (NCBI taxonomy): Eukaryota > Metazoa > Arthropoda > Insecta > Coleoptera > Silphidae > Phosphuga > Phosphuga atrata. The sequence goes on along the minus strand of OX155894.1, from coordinate 69,315,223 downwards.
CATTTTGTGCAGATGTTCTCGTAGAGGGCAGTGTCCTGTGAGTAGGCCTGCTACATTTGTAATCTGCTTCATTGACAGTTGCAGGATTTCAGCAGTTGAAGCGACCAATAAATTTTTTAACAATCGTTTGCTGTGTTTCAAAACTATTCTTCTTCTGATGAAGATTCACTATTGAATGTTTGCGACCACATGACTCATTTGAATTCCGTCTCTGGCCGAATGTATTAGGCTTTCAGATTTGCTAGCTTTCCCGCTTCGAATAAACTTTGTACGTACCAGGTCCCTTCATTCAAAACTGTTCCCCCCGGAGATCCGATCGGGGAACTTATTTTGCCTCCGGAACAATTTGAATTGAATGTTGTCATCATGAGGTTCCCTTCGAAAGTATAATACAGGTGATTTCCCGTTATCTTCCTTTATGGGAATGAAATCACATCATAATAATATAATATAAATTTCAGTTCTAACGGTTATACCGCCGTGACTCGGTCGCCGCAGACACGTCTGTTATCTAGCAGGGTGTGCCGGATGGTCTATACAAGGCCATCGCTCGTGCAGGTGAGGTTGACTTTTGGTCAGGCTTTGGGTCCCTTCTGGCCTTCACCCCTTACACCCCTTCAAAACTATGAGCTTGACAAAGAAGATTTCTGATTGACTAAGGGTAATGAAAGATCAATGATTGGGATCTCATTCAGAGAAGTCGGGAATGAGATTATCAGAGGAAGATCAAGAGTATCCAAGGGTTGGGTCGGGCATGTCACAAGACTAAGCAACAACAGGTGGACTGCCCGAATTACCCAGTAGCGATCTAGAGAAACGAAAAGGAGCAGGAGTCGTCCACGAAGGATCGAAAAGCCCAATATCGCCAGATGTGGAAGACAATGAAGAGGTTTATGTCCAGGAGTGGACATTGGAAAGCTGTTGAGGAAGAAGAAGGGAAGAAAGCCGTAGCTGGAGCTTAGTTGCTACCCATTTACAGATTTTATTTCGGGCCATGGTTTTAGTAATGTAGGAGTCCCTATTACCACTGATGTTTGATTTGTTCTCCATCTTTTGCTAACTTGTCCGCCATTTCGTTTCTTACCAGCCCCTTGTGGCTCAGTATCAAGGCAAGTGTTACCTTGTGTTTCGCCAGGGCCTTAGGGTTCTGAAGGCAGTTCCATGTTGTTTCAGATTTAATTTCATGGAACGCTAAAGCATTAATAGCAGCCTGACTGTCCGTGAAAATGCGGATGATTCTACTTGTAATTCATCTTTAGGTTTTCACGGGCGTAGATCGCGATGGCGTGTATTTCCGCTTGGAAGGTTATCCCAGAGGCACAGATAAACTATACTCCAGGGCACGGGCGTAGCCAGGGGGGAGGTGTGCTTGGGGGTTCAAACCCCCCCAAAATATAACATAAATATTATATTGAAATAAGGAGAAACGACGAGAGACTATTCTCTTCAAGAGAGCATGGTAGATGTGCAATTTAGAAACCCTTGTGTGTCAGTTTTAAAAAGTAAATTGGCGCATTTCAGATTCAACCGCCCACCACCGCCAACAAAACTATCAAACACCCCCTGAAACTAAAGCCTTGCTACGCCCGTGCTCCAGGGATGGTCTTTTGATTGCTGCGCCTGTTCCACTGTCATTTTTTGAGATGTTTGTATATCAGCCCAGCACACCTTGATATGTGTTTGGTTTCTTGCCTTCAGTTCTACGTAATTGCGTTTTGCAGGATAGATCCAATAATAGTCATTTTGGCATTGAGTCTCCCTCAATATTGAGATTTGACTCTGATATTACATTCGTTAGTGTGGTATGCCCTGACCTCCCCAGAGTCTTCAATGTACTATTACATTTGCATCTAAAGGCTGCCATTCCTGCCTCACATCCAGAGAAGGAAGGCCTATTATGACCTCCAGAATTCGAGTTGGGGTGGTTCTCAACAATCCTGTGATTGCTAAGCAGACCAATCTTTGAGCATTAGAGACTTCCTTTATGGCATGTTTTTGTTTCAGTTTGGTCCACCATACCATGGAGCCATATGTCACAACGTGTCTAACTACCATAGTATACAAGCAGTATACCAGGCTTGGTTTTAATCCCCATGATTTGCCTAGTGTTCTTTTGGTCATCATCATTGCAATTGGTAGCTTTCTTAAGGCGTTGATTCAATTCAAATCATTTCAAGTCAATTTTGCATACAGGGTCATACCTAGATACTTGTCTTCCTCACTTACCTTTAGACGCTTATTGTAGAAAATTCGGAGCTTTAGCCCTTCCATTTTTCTCATTTTTGTGAATGGTACTACACTGGATTTTAGGGGATTTACTCGAAGGTCTATCCTCCTGCACCGTCTCTAAACCCCCCCATCTCCCCCCACCCCCCCCCCCCCCCCCCCCCCGGCTACGCCCATGTGAGGACCACTTACTTTACTAAATTAGTTATGATTTGCTGTTTTGTTACAAAAGTCTACTTTTTCGACTATAACTAGAAAACTAGTTAAGCTACTACTACAAAAAAATTCAAACACGAAGTTAAGTAAAATCAGTTATTAGTTAAAATTTGCAAATATTTAAAATTTTGCACACATTTTCCATTTTGATTGCAATCTGAGATATTGTAGAACTGGTAATAAACTTTTGCTTGCTTAGTTTGTCGACTACAACCAGAAAATTAGGTAATCTATACTCGGCGAGAAAATGCATATCGTCTCGACGCAGGGCCGGCGCGTCAAAATATGCCGCCTAAGGCGAATACAACTTTCGCCGCCCCCCACCACCCACAAATTAAAAATTAATAAACCGATGATATATTTTATTTACTTAACAAATAAAAAACAAATGTAATTCTAATACCAATATTTACAAGAAATAATATAGTTATTACAACACTATTACACTTTGACAGAATATATATCTCTCTCCTACGGCTCTACATACCAAGGTTGGGCTTTGGCCTCTCTCAATTTATTCCTCCAGGGGCTTCTGTCCATTGCTACCGTCTCCCAGCCTCTAATCCTTAGCCACCCTCTGGAATCTTATTCTACCGCATCCTACCATAGTTTCCGTGGTCTGCCACTCTCTCTCTCTTCCCTACCATTTCGCCTTGGAGGGCCCGTTTTGGCAGTCCTTCCTCATCCATTCTTGTGCCAAGACCTGCCCACCGTAACCTCTGTATCTTAGCATATGCGGATACTGGCGGGTCCTGCAAGGTCTGGGACAGCTCATTATTGTATCGTATTCTGTACCCATTTTCGTCTTGGATTGGATCGAGTGTTCTACGCAATACTTGCCTCTCAAAGATATCTATTTTGTTGGCACTGGTGTGTGTCAAGACCCTGATTTCGCAGACATATGTGAATATTGTTCTGACAATTGTTTTGTACACCCTTTTTTGTGTTTCTGCGCACGTGTTTTGATCAGAAGATATGTACGAGAGCGAAGTATGCTGCATTTTGCGCTGTAGTTCTGGCTCTTATCTCTGCTTCTTCGCTTCCGTTGTTTTCTAGGTTCACCCCTAGATAGCGGAAGCTGCTGACTTGGTCTAAGTTGTCTTTTGTTGTTATCGCCATTGCCGATGTGCTTGCCTGCGTTCGCACTTTAATCTTTGTTACGTTAATATTCATGTCCCTGACTGCTTCCTTCAGTAGGGTGTACGCTTCTTCTGCTACGGTTTTGGTTCAGCTCATGATGTTGATGTCGTCGGCATATGCCGCAAGCTGAACAGTTTTGTTAGTGAGAAAGTTGTTCAGAAACAAGAAGCGTACACTCTGCTGAAGGAAGCAGCCAGGGACATGATTTTTTTGCCTGGTTTGAACCCAGCTTGATATTCCCCAATCAGTTGTTTGCACAGCGGTTTCATTCTGTTGTTTATGATGGTGGTCACGATTTTGTATGGGCTGCTTAGCAGCGAGATACCCCTGTAGTTCGCACATAATAGTGTGTCCCCTTGTTTGTAGATTGGGCAAATGATGCTTTGTGCCCATTGTTCGGCATTGTTTCTTCGACCCATACTTTCGCTATTAGTACATGCATGTAGGTGGCCAGCTTATCCTCCCCCCCCCCCCTTGTTTTAGCAGTTCTGAGTTGATACCGTCGATTCCGGGAGATTTGTTATTTTTCAGTGCTTTAATTGCTGTTTTTACTTCTTGGAGAGTTGGGGTTATTGTGAGTTCATTTTCCTCTCCTTCCATGGGCTCTTCAGCGTTTTGGTGACAGAATATATAACTTATACAAACACAATAACTTAAAACAAATATAATTTTATAAATAAAACAAAAAAAATAAAAATTTACTCTTCTGGCTTTCTTCTTTGCAAAATTATTAATGATGTCGTCGTAGTTTATTTTTTCTGTTATCTCATATTCTATGGCTAATATAGATAAATTTATTAATCTTTGTTGGGCCACAGAAGATCGCAAATAATTTTTAATTTAGAGAACGAACGTTCTCCACTGGCAACGGAATTGGTAAAGTGAGAGTAATATTCTTAAGCAAACATTAATATTAGGAATATGTTCAGATAAATGAGATAAAAAAAATCTTTTTTTTTCGACAGATTTTCTATTGGTTTGTCTGTTCCTTCGTAAATAAAAAAAATGTTTTTACGTCTTATACTAATTAATATACTTTCAAAATCTGCATTTATTTCCATTTCATTGGCTATTTCTTTAGCTTTTCAAATTATTTGCTCCAAACTATTTATACGAAATTCCATCAGAAACAAATTTACGCTATTTAATATTTTAAGAGATATAAAATCATATATCAGCTTATAATATGCCGCTCTAAAAATATGGCGCCGTATGGCGATCACCTGTCCGACCAGGCGCACGTGCCGGCACTTTCTCGACGAGTTTAGCATGGTTCTGCGCCTACCCCCACTTTATTTCGAGTGCACGGTGTTTAGTTGTCCGTATTTGAAAAACTGACGCATACTTCTCAAACTAATTTGCGCGTACCTAGGCGCGTCCCTTGCCCCCATACTTCGGGGCAGTACAGCTGCATTTTCTCCCCGGCCCGAGTTTACTAAATAAGTTATGATTTTCAGATTTTCATTATAACCTGAGATAGAGATGAGCATGGGACGAGTTTCTCGTTCCAGATCCCATCCCGTGGGACGGATCTCTATCACTGTCTTATCCCATAACATTTTCGTCCCACTGTCCCATCTCACAAACCTAAAATTTTCGTCCCATCAAAATCCCATCCCATTCATCCCATCCCATCCCGGTCGCGTGACCCGTCCCATTCATCCCATTTTTCGTATACAGCAGACTTTCTTTTCGGTTCAAACTTTCTTAACGATAATTCGTTCAAATTAAATTTTTTCGTAATTATAAGATAAATAATTAATTATGCACGAACTAGATTTACTAGATTATCAAAACTCGTCCCACTCCGTCCCATACAAATTTGTCGTCCTATCCCATTCCACGCAACGTTCATACCACTCATCCCATCCCATGGGACGATGGGATGGGATGGGTCGATGGAATCCCATGCTCATCTCTAACCTGAAATATTGCAAAATTGTCTTAATACCAAGTGATTATAAATAATTGAGAATTATTTTATTGCATTGGTAATATATTTGAATTCTATAGTTAGCAATATCGTTGGCATGTCACACTCAATTTTCAAAATTCAAAACCAAAAAGTTACAGCAAGAGGGTTAAACATAGGTACATCAAGAACACCTTCTTTAGATTTATTTGTAATAATTCCTGTTATCTTATAAAGTTTGTCGATTATTTTGCAATTGTTTTTACATCGCACAATATTCGCGACTTAACCTAAATAAAGACGATTGACAACTGACAAGTTGCACAGTCACCCAGAAAACTACTACCCAAAACTACGGGAATCGTACAAATCCGCTTGCATCATTTCACTGCAGCCCCTAAAAAAACGCATCAACCAGGACTGTCCAGCCTTTCATTTATAATCCCGGACGTATGCTAAGCCTGCCAAGAACAGAATTGCGTATTATTTTGGTTACCCATTAAGAAAATAAAATAAAACTGTATAGTATAGTAAGAACCTAACTACGGAAACTGTACGAATCCGCACTACCCTCAGCATGCCGTACATAGAGCACGACTTAAAAAAGCACGCAGTGGCGAAAGGGTTAACTAGAGAACTAATTAAGCTACTAGTATAAAAAAATTCAAAAAGTAGTTAACTAAATCAGTTATTACTTACAATTTGCAAATATTTCAAATTGAAATCTGATACATTTCGAAAATGAAATATAAATAATACTAGTTCTTCGTCAAAAACTAAAAAATATTATCTTTTAAATCACTTTTTTGGATCACTCGGTATTATGACTGGAATTACCGTATCCCAACGATATAACATTAACGACGCAATATTAAAACTTTTTTTAATAAACAATCTTTAAGAATAAAACTGTATGATTTACTAAATATATAATAAAATTGGCGAGTTTTTTTCGCAATATTTGTGTGTGAGTTTTAAATATTGGCGGTAGAAAGGTTTGACACTTTCCGTTGAATTCTTCAGTCGGTAGAGGGCCGCAATGTGTACCCAGTATGTTTGTAAACTGGATTTCAGTGAGATTTCAATGAAATAAATAAAACCGTCTGTAATATTGCGTGATAACGACGAAGAAGTTCTTATCGGTGAAAATGTTTACAAAATGTACGCACGTGTAATGACTTTACATTTTTTGCAAAGTGACAAGAGGGGTTAGGTTTAATATGAAGGTGGGTTTACCCCTAACCGTAGATGATTTATTTGCTTTGAAATTCTGCGGATTACTGTTTAATTGTCATGATTAAACGGAAACACGGACAGGGAGACTGTGTAAGTTTTTAATTCAGTTTTCATTTCAAATAAAATTTTGGCAGATGACCTATAATTTGACATAAGGGTTGAGGGCACTAAACCTCGGCAACCCTCACAACACATTTCATATCTGCTGCGTTAATTTTATAAGAAAATGAAATTTTTTATTTTTATTTATATCATTTTGAACAGAACCAACTAAATAAGAATTATATGTTGGTTCTTATTATCCCTAACATTAATTATTTATTTTGTTATTGGAAATGGGATATTAATAATATTACTTTTACCAATAACAAAACATTAAGGATTTATATTAAGATAAAATTGTAATTTCATTTGAAACTTGGATTATTAAATAGTTTTTGCAATCTTAATTTTTGATTGTAAAATATTTTGCCATAACTGACAATGTTAAGATAAAATTGTAATTTCTTTTCAAACTAAGATTATTGAATAGGTTTTGTAATCTTAATTTGTGATTATTTTGTTGTTGTATTTTATAGATTTATTGAAAGAATTGTATGCAAATTGATTCAAAAAAATTGCAACTTAATGATATATTAGAATTGATATACGAATTTATTTATATACAGATTATCTTGATAATCCGACACATATAGAACCGGATAACAATTTTAAATATTTTATGTACAATAGGGAATATGCATGGAATTTAAATTTGGTTTAAATATTTTTTTTCCGAATCTGTATTGACCGGACATTTGAACAAAACCATTATTTTTGTAATTAATAACTTTTTAAATACTTAAAATCAATAAATAAAAATGATAATTAAGCGAGAGAAATTCAATTTTGTAAAACGCAACACCATTGGTTAAAACGAAAGAGACGTAACATACCATGGACTTGTTCCATATGTTTTACATTTGTATTTAATTGCAGTCTTTTGGTTAAAAAACAAACGTAAAAAACGTGAAGTTAAAAATGAAAACAGCTGTAGTAAACAATGGACTGAACTGTCAGTGGTAATTGACGTCATCAACAGACCGCGCGAGAATGGCGGCGTTTAAACAGCTCAATTTTTTTCTCTATTTTAATAGTATATTACCCAATGAGAGTTGTAAGAAGCATATTACGTACGAGCGGAACAGTTATTCCTCGAGTACGTAATTGCCTTATAACTCGAATTATGTACTATACTTTATTTACGACCACACTAGTTTGTTTCTATTTAATAAGAAAAATATGTTTGATGTAACAAATATATTTCTTATTAGGTACATTATTTAATAAACAAACAGTTGTATTTTCATATATAACTGTTACTCGACCTTATTTAACTTGATAGAAATGTAAAGAAATACATTCATAATGGTTAGATACCTTTTTATTTAGTACTTATTTGTAGTTTTCGTTAGATTTAAACGTGAAAAAACGAAATGAATGACAGTTTCATGTGAATGATGTGACGTTTAATGATTGTTTGAGAATCACGGAGTACTATATTTAAAAATAGTATCAACGTGCAGCTCTCAACCAAGCAATGAATCGTAAACCCAACGCTCATGGGTGATTTTGATGATTGTTACATGTGTGTGTTATGATGTATTTACATAGTCCACCAACTGTACAATAATGGGTATTTACAATAGTGGTCGTAGATGAACATTTTTTTAAACTTAATTACAGCATTTTTAAGGATTATTTATATTTTTTACTATTTTATAACGGTTACACAGTGAATTAAAAATATAAAAAAACATGCATATTCCCTATTGTATTTCAGAAAGAATAAAATATGGATCTATATAGGTAAACGTGTACATAAAAAAATATGTACAAACTTAGAACAGATAGTAAGACAATTGTAGATTGGAGTTAGCTTGGTCAGATTCGTCAATCAAGTTTTCAGAGATAAAAGCAGGGTGTGTTGGCTAGACCTTTTCCAAGAACACTGGATAGTGCTGTTTTTGACTTTATTTCTTCTGTGCGCGAGGTTTATATCTTGAGCGCGGCAACGTAAAGAAAATACACGTGTTTCCCCCAGAGCGCCGGATTACTGAACGTGTCGAATGAACCACTAACCGCCGGATTATACTGTACAGTATAATCTCGATAATCCGACATATATGGGACCAGACAACCGCCGGATTATAATAAAGAGTGGTGGGAGGGAGGAGCGCGAGCGGTCTCCAGACCGCCCGATTTCTAGACGGGTTGTCCGATTACCCAACGGCCGAATTACCGAGATTATACTGTATTTTAAAACTCCATTATTTTGAGATTTTTATTACGATTTATTGATATCTAAAATATACTGCCTTAAAAAAAACAGAAGACCAAGTATTAATTGGACGATTTTAATGAAATATACAAAATTTCATCATGTAAATGAACTGCATTGATGATCAAAAAATCAACTTGAAAAACAAATGAATAAAAATGAATAACTTTTTGATAGTGCTGAAATCAATTTGTTACCTTGGCCATCTCGTTCTCCAGATCTATCGCTTATCCAACATGTTTAGAATATGATAGGTGTTAAAATAAGTAACTTACAGGGCCCCGCTAACACTGTAATCGAACTTAGAGGTCAAATTAACGAAGTTTGGAATGAAATACCCCAAGTCGATATTGATAGCCTGATTTCTAGCATGCCCCGACTTGTTAATGAGTGCTTGGGAAATCGTGCAGGCTCAATATTATTCATTTTTATTCATTTGTTTTTCAAGTTGATTTTTTGATCATCAATGCAGTTCATTTACATGATCAAATGCTGTATATTTCATTAAAATCGTCCAATTAATACTTGGTGTTCTGTTTTTTTTTTTAGAAGGCAGTATATTTTAGATATCAATAAATCTTAATAAAAATCTCAAAATAATGGAGTTTTAAAATACAGTATAATCTCGGTAATTCAGCCGTTGGGTAATCGGACGACACGTTCTGTAATCGGGCAGTCTGGAAACCGCTCGCGCTCGTCCCACCCAGCACTCTCCCGTATATGTCGGATTATCGAGAGTATACTGTACAATATAATCTGGTGGGTTAATTAGACACGTCTGTCTTGTAACGGCCGATGTGTGCGTTATCTTGCTGAAAAATGGGATTCTGCAAAGCATTTACATAGGGCACTCCTTCCCAAACTTTTTGATGTCGCGGCTCCACTGCAACTCATCGATAAACCAAGGCCCCCTAATTTTTTTTAGAATTGGGTAAGAAAAATGTTGCTTTGTGTATACATATATATGTATACTACTTTTCAAGGAAGTTGATTGATTATGTTAAATGATTTTTCTATTTTGCGTCTGTAATGGACTTATAATAGCATTCATATGCCTGCGGTTATGGCTGGCCGAGTGCTGTTTTGAGTTAATGTCTTCAAGGTTTGCACTGAAATTCAGAACTGTCAGTGTCATCAAATTTTCCCTACGAGCGTAGCCAGGAGTTTTCTAATGTACAAGTGCTGAAAAACGCCTTACGAACGAGTTTTTTTATAGTATTTTTTCTATTTTGCGCTCTTTTATGGCATTTCTAAATAAAAACATTGCCCATACATTAGAAAATTTTATGATGGTTGGTAACACTGATACTTGACATTTTACTGACACTTGAAATTAATTTAAAGATTAAAATTAAAATCGGTGAGAAAGTATTTTGTACTCCACCTGAAATTTATCAAATTGCTGCAAATACACCATTTACAAATTGCTCACCATTTGTTGCCGGATAAATCACGATATGAAAAACAATATAGTAAAATTAACTTGTGCATTGAAAATAATGTTACAGTTTTTTCGGAAAATGTTTTACTTGCTTACTTCGAATTACAACGTAAGAAGTATAAACCATCAGGGCGTCAGGAATTAACGCATATGTCTGTCGACGACATAGAATACAGGTCCGATTCCATCATTGTGTCTGTATCTAAAACAAAAAATTACATTCCAAGAAAAAAATTTAAAAGATGCACCAATTTGCTTTCTAAAACTGACACACAAGGGTTCCTAAACTCCACATCTGCCACGCTCTCTTGAAGAGAGTCGTCTCTACTCGTCTCTCCTTATTTCAATATAATATATGTTATATTTAAGTTATATTTTGCATATTGCATATTTCGGGGTGGTTTGAACCCCCAACCCTCCTCCTCCCTTGGCTACGCCCAAGGACGCTTCCTTAAAAAAGAAAATTGAATTGTCCAAAATGCTTGGGTCTGAACAAGCAAATATCAAGTTACCTGGATGTTCTTCTAGTGCCACATAGTTGCAATTTGATAGCAACATTAATAGTATCACTATATATAATGTCCTGGGTGTGAGTGTTACTGCTCAAGAATCATCCAATGTCACTATAAATCTCGCTAAGAATTTGACACTGATAGCTCTGAATTTCAGTGCCAACCTTGAAAAAATCAACTCATAACAGCACTCAGCGAGCCATTACCGCACGCATATGAGTGCTGTTATGAGTCCATAACAAACGCAAAATAGAAAATAGTATATTAAAGGACGAGTTCAGTAAGTAGGGTTCAGTAAGGACGCCTGCTGAAAAATCGCGCTTACTGAACTCGTCCTTTAATATGTTATTACGATATTTAAGTTCAGTTGACCACGACATTGTTTTGTTATTTTCTTCAAGAAATTCATGCAAACAAATAAACATGCTTGTGCTTCCTTGTCCAAAGCTCTTGGTACCTACGGAGATTTATTTTTAAACCTTGTAGCTTATTGTTAAGAATCAGTAAATTAGTACTTTTTCTCTGAAGAGAAAGATTCAGTTCATTAACCTTTTCGAAAATATCATGAGAAATTGGGCAGCTAAATCTGGTTTATTTTCTAGAAGAAATATCCTAAGCTCGTCATTATTCCTATCATATCATTCGTCGTAATTTCAATATTTTAACGGAGTTTATAATTTTAATGTGCATATCACACTTAAACTTATTTAACGAACATATATTAATGTGTTATATTCGCGGACCCCTTGCGGGTAAGCCCAGGTCCTCTAGGGGGGCGCGGCCCACCACTTTGGGAAGCACTGACATAGGGCACTAACGCTGGCTGTAAAATATTGTCAATATACCGAATCACGTTAAGACTTGCTTCTAAAAAAACTAGAGGAGACCGACTACCATGCGCTATCGCACCCAAACCATAACGCCCTGTGTAATGGCCGTATGTCGTTCAACAGCACTCTTCACTCTTCTGCGACCATCATGAACCCATAAATAGAACCAAGACTCATCGCTGAAGATAATGTTATTCCATTCATGGGTTCAATGTTATCTTTCCTTGCGACGGAGTAAGGCCTACTGTCTACGGAGGCGTCATTTGATGAATGCATACAAACTTACAAGTGACGAAGGGCGTAATTTGCATCTTAGATACGTCCATCCACGCAATCGTCATACATTCGTCACGCAAACTACAAAACGGTTTATTTTAACGATTTTAAACTCTCAAGTTTAGCATCGCGGAAGCACGTTTTTATTTCACTGCCCTTTTTTGGCCCAGTCTAATCTAAATTCGTACTGTTCGTGGAATTATAGAAATAATCCCGTCCTAATCGGCCCAAAACAAAATTATCGACCTGTATGCAAGTTCGTAGAATATCTAAACTTAGTTAGATATTCTTCGTAAGATAACTGGAATTTACCCTATCATAAAAGTAATCTTTTTGGGTGGATTTTCGAAGAGCGGCCTATAGAGAATTTTTTTAATTCTTTAGTTCTCGTTTCCCGGGAACTAGTTTTTTCAGGTTTTGTATACTATACAATTTTAATTTAATTTTATGTTGTTTAATGGTTTTGTTGACTTCCATGCGTTTGTATTTTATTGATTTTTATTATATTTAGTTTGTTTCATAAATAATTGAACTTCCTGTTATTCCCGAGATTCCTGGGAAAATAAATTTATATTTCCCGGGAAAAGAAAATATTCGGTGAAAGATACCCTCTAGTCGCTACACGTGTTTTTGCGTCTCGCAGCATGACTTTTATAGTGGTAGGCTGCAGCACGAGCTGCATGAAAAACGTCCGACGATACGCAAATGCGACGATGCCGCACCGTGGACACACTTTCGTCCCTTTCTACGCAAAATGCAAGCCAGCTGCACAAAAGTGTAAAATGACGCACGCAATACGCACGATGTATTGCGTGCGGCTACGTGGACAGTAGGCTTTAGCGGTAGACACAATTGTAGGTTGTAAACGGTAGGATCTAATACCAAACTGCGGATTTTTCTGTAAATAGTATCCATGGATACTCTTTGACCATTTAGAGCCAAGCAGTCATTTCCCAATGCCCGCGACGTTGTAAAGTTGTCCCTTAAAGTTGTAAGACGAAGAGCTCGATCTTCACGCTCAGTTGTGCTTCTTGGACTTCCTGATCCAAGTCTACGTCGAGTACTCCCCGTACTATCACCGATACACTACGGCCTACCATTTCAGCAATAGCCCGAACCGAAAAACCCGCTTCTCGCACAATAATGCGACCCCTTTCAAAATCACTTAGATGATATTGTGCACGACGACGAACAACGGGGGAATCTTTAAATTTTACAAACTGAAACCTCAAACTACTCAGAGGCTACTTGGACATTAGAAGCAATTACATTAAAAAAATCAGCAGCTCTTCATAATGTTGAAATCAAGAAAAAATACCATTAAATAGAAACCAAAACAATTGATTTTTTGATCATCCATGCATGCAGTTCATTTACGTAATCAAATTCTGTAAATTTCATTAAAATCTTCCAATCAATACTTTTTTTTTTTTTTTTTTTGAAAGGCAATATATTTAAGCCCAATTATGTTTGTTGCTGTCAAAACATCATAACTTAAAAAATACTCCCCGAGTATAATTGTTGGTCATTTTTTCAGTTTTAGTCCTTGCAGGTCTATTGATGCCATCATTGCATCATTGGGCTTTGACTAAGATTTTGTAAGCATCATAACTTAAAAATAACAATCATAACTCATTGAATTTGAGCTATGATGGTTATTTTACTGAATTGAGTTATAATTTAGAGAATCAAATGAGCATATGATTACATAAGAGATTTAGAAAAACTTTAACACATTTATTGAATGTGGAAAGATTTGAAATAGTTTTTGTCTTTCTTCTTCTTCCGGTGCTACAGCCCAATTTGAGCCTTGGCCTTCTCTAGCTTCCTCCTCCATTCCTCTCTTTCCCGGGCCACTTACTTCCATCTTCCTAGTTTAAGGATTCGTCTGGCGTCCTGGTCTACTTCATCCTCCCATCTTTTTCTTGGTCTTCCTATCGGCCTCTTCCCCTCCATTCGGCCGTTCAGGATTCTTTTGGGCATTCTACCATCTGGCATTCATTTTTATAACGTGGCCTGCCCACCGGGGGTGCTGCAGTTTCACGTATATCGACACTGGTTGGTCTTTAAGGGTCTGATATACTTCCTTGTTGTATCGCCTTCTATATTCTTCATTTTCCCGTACTGGTCCTAGGATCTCTCTTAATATTTTCCTCTCGAACGTGTCGATTTTTTCTTCGTTCTTTACGGTGAGGATCCACACTTTGCAGCCGTACGTGAATATTGGTAGGATGATTGTTTTGTACACCTTAATTTTTGTGTATCTGTGTATCACATTAGAATTGAGTACATGCGCCAATGAGAAATTTTTTAGTACATGAGCCAATGAGAAACGTTTTATTTGCCATCATCACTCTGGCTCTAATTTCTGCGTTTTCCAGGCCTTTGCTATTGATGTTTCCACCCAGATACTTAGTCGTTCACTTGTTCCAAGTTGTCCTGTGTTTGTGTTCTTGGTTAAGTTTTTTTCTTTGGTTAGACATAATGGTACAACACACTTTCCACATTTCACGCGCGGATATATGCATTTATACAAAGTTTGCAACGTTGCTTTTGCTAAATACCTTTCAAATCTCTGGGCCAATGAGCATGTTTATCAAATTTAATGCTATCGCTGGGTTTGGATCCTTTACATTTTTTTCGTGTTGCTTCTCCCGACGATGAACTGAGCACACGAGAGTTCGATGCAAACGACGACCGTCTTCCTTTTTTTCCGAATCATCATATCTTTCCTAAATTTGATGAGGCTATCGGCTATTTCTGCTCGGAACTCTATAAACGGCTTCAGCTCCTTTCAGTTTTTTTTTGTCATGTCTTTTTGTGTCATGTGTAGAGCATGCATGCAGACCACATGCATGCATTGCATGCAACCATGCATTCACCACACACATGTCGACTATGTTGAAAGAAAATCTGAGGTAAGAACATTTGACAGTGAAATTTATATTTTGTGGTATAGTGGTGTGCCATTTACTGAATAGAAGCAGTACATTTGAATCATAATGTCAAATTACTGGGCTGGAAATTGGTCGAAATCGATAAATAGTTTTTTAATTAGAATAGAATTAAAATATAATTTTAATTTTCGCAGATTTTGACTTCATAAGTCTATATCGCGAGAACGGTTGCAGATAATTAAAAAATCGAATTGCGGCATTGTTTTCAGTGGGTCATTTCCCTACGGACGCACTTTAGATTTCTTTAAAAATTTAATTAGTTCTCTGCTCGGGCGACCAAATTTCGCTCGATTTTGCCAATTATGTCAAGTCATATCTCGCGAACGGAAGCGACTAGCAAAAAAATAAAACCAGCACGGAAAACACTTTCAGACGCACTTTCCATTCTCTTCATAAATAACGAATTTAAGAATATACTTTTTCTCGCATTTTCCGCAGATTCATATCATAACTTTTGAACGGCTTACCACAGGGACTTCTAGTTTTTACCAATCGATTCAGCACCTCAAAAAAATCGGAAAACATAATATTGCTAGGAAGCTTTTAATTAAAAAGTACCATCGACGTGGAAGACTCTTACATTTTAAATCACTTCTCGGGCCATTTTCAACCGATTCCCATAAATTTAGTCTCGAAAGATGCGTAAGGGATTCGGCTAAATTATTCTGTAGGAAAAACTTGCAAGTCAGAGGAAATGGCTTTAAATTGGAAAATAGACTATATCTCGGATATTTTCAGCGAAATAAACTGGGTAATCGGGTTCAGTACTTAAAGAAGGTCTTAAAATTTTCCGAAAAAATCGGTAAAACTTGTTTCGATCAAGAAAAACGTGCGTTTTCGGTTTTTTACGATCCTTTCCCAAACAACAATTTTTGGCACACTGAAACTAGACTACAAGACGTGCAAATCGATGTGAAAATTCTTCTTGTCACGCCGTCTCCTTCTAAAGGTTGGAGATCCAATTCACGTCAATTAACATTATCGTTCTTGGCATGGATGCAAAAGACATCAGTGGTCGTGCAGTTGAACCAACGGCATAGGTCTTTCAGCCATGAATTCTGTCGCCTGTCAATCGACCTGTATTTTCCCCCCAATATTTAATTTTAGAAGTTCGTAATGCTTCCCTGTCATGATGTGCCCCAGGTATTCGGTCTTTCTTCTTGCGGCCCCAGGTATTCGGTCTTTCATAGAATGAAGTAGTTCTTTTGATTTTTTGATACCGGTAAGTACATCAGCGTTAGTCACTCTTTGTACCCAAGATATTATCAGTATGCGCTAGGGTTTTCGATTTTGAGTAAATTTTTAAAACCCGGGTTTCGGGTTTTTTTCTATTCAAAACAATGGTTTCCCTAGGTTTACTTGGTTGGTTCCAGGAGTTCAATAGCAAAGAACTAAAATAATAAATCGTTTATAAGAAACATTTAATTTATTTGAGAATTTCAAATATACAAAATAACTATAAATAAATTTAACGTTAATAACCATATACATATATGGTACATAACATAAATAAAAGTGGAACAAATATCTCATTTTTTAGAAAACTGCTACCTACCATCATTGTACTCAACGTATCATCATTGAGTCGGCTTTTGAGTTTATTAGCAAATAGACCCATTTTAGAAAATGCTCGTTCTGTTTCCACCGAAGTTGGTCAAATTGTTGTTAAAGACCTGAAAATTTTTTCTAGCTTTTTGTTGCGCGAAACAGCTCAATTTCTTTTTTATGATATATGAAGCAGATTTTGATTTTACATGATTTCCTTTATTATCATTCTCCTGCAGAAACATACTAAGCTCATCAGATATTAATAATTATTAATTAAAAAACTATGAAGTTAAGATAAAAACACTAATATTTGATCTCATCAGATATGGTCATTTCTTTAGTACAAGTACCAATACTGGTAGTATCATCTTCAATTGCATCTTTAACTACCACTTCAATTGCTGCTTATGGTAGAAACTCCATTTTCATTTACATTAAATAAACGTTGTATTGGGATTTATTTTGTGTTTAAAAATTTTACAACCAACTCATCATACTTATGATCCATTGACGAAATCAGGATCTTTCAAAAATTTTATGATATGAGCTAGCCTGAGTTTCGGCGCTCTTTTAATTGAATTTCAAATTTTTGAAGTAGAACATTCGATAAGAGTGTTTAGATTTTTAGCTTATTCACTGTAAATGCTAATACTTTTTCAGAGTGAGCAAGATCGTCATCTTCTTTACACAAATATTGCACTGCGACTTCAAGGAGAGCAAGCGCATCACATAATTCTTTAATCTTGTCTAATTCCTGCTGATTAAGATCAAAGTGATGATCTAGTTGAAGCATTGCAATTTCAACGTCTTTCCTCATCTCATAAAAACGTTGCAGCATTTTCAAAACAGAATTTCATTGGGTTTGACAGTCCAGCAAAAAAATCTTCTCTTTATCAAAGGTTTCAAAAGTCTGTGGCTTGGGAACATTTTGACAATTTTCCTGACTTTAACAACAATTTTCTGAAGCTCAGGAAT
The DNA here is from genome assembly GCA_944588485.1 of Phosphuga atrata. Classification (NCBI taxonomy): domain Eukaryota; kingdom Metazoa; phylum Arthropoda; class Insecta; order Coleoptera; family Silphidae; genus Phosphuga; species Phosphuga atrata. The sequence continues at coordinate 69,297,634 of OX155894.1, read as the reverse complement.
AAATATTGTTTGGTTGCCGTTGTACTCGGTGGGTTCTTCAACAGAATCATCATTTTCATAGTCAGAGTAACTTTCTTCAATTTGTTCATTTTCTTGTATTCAATCTCATCGTAAAATATCCATTACAAATTCTTAACAGAATTTGGAATCCCTATAGTGAAAGACCTTAAGTTTACTCAATGGAAATAACGACTGTTACAGCTTTATTACAAAGTTCTAGCTTAGATTTTAAATAAATACATTTTTTACTTATAAACACTTTTTTTCGTTTGTTCGTGAGCAGGAGTACTTGGTTCTAAATTATGGAATATAATTGGTATTCTATCGTATTACGTAAATAACTAATTCCTCGGGTTTCCATTAAAAAATCCTCGTGTTTCGGGTTCTTAAAATCATAGAAAAACCCGGGTTTTCGGGTTCGGGGAAACCCGGGTCAAAAATTCTAGTATGCACCTGTACTGGTGCATTTGAAAGCCTTTGATCTTTTTTCCATAGGCGGGGTTTAGAGTCCTGGCTTTCGCACAGAAACACTGAAAACACGTGGCATCTCAACATACGGAACCTTATTTCCAGACTTAGGTCAGGTCTAATAAATTTCGCATGGTTAAACTCGCACAACGTGACTTGTTCTATTCTCGATTTTATTTATTTAGTCATGTCCCACTGTTGATTGACTAAGGCGCCAAGGTATTTAAAGGTGGCGACCTGCTGTATGGATTCCCTGTTGATGGTCATTGAAACGTTTGCTGTTTTTTTTGTAAGATCATGGTTTTTGCCTTCAGTATGTTTATAAACAACCCTGCCCTTCACTATGCTGCACCACGTTATCTATTATTTTCTGTAGTTCGGCTTAGGTATTTGAAATGATGCGCGTCTCGTCGGCGTATCTGCGTTGCATTTGCTATTCGTCCATTTACCATGATTCCGCCTGAAGTTTCATCAAGTGCTTGGCTGAATATTACTTCCTAGTATAGATTGAATAGAAAAGACGATAGCACGCACCCCTGCTGGACAACTTTCTTGATATGTATAGCATCTGTGAGTACATTATCCACTGATACTTGAGCCGTTTGATTCCAGTATAATTCCCTGATAATCTGTATGTCTCTCCTATGTTGATTTCAGTATGTTTATAATTTTCCCATGTTGAACACAATCAAATGCCTTTTGGTAGTCTATATAACAGGCCTACAGATAGCAATTGATATCTCATGTGTACAACAAGGCTTCAAAGATTCACGTGTACCGGACCCATTGCGAAACCCAAATTGTGTTTGGCCCGTCTGATTGTAATGGCTCGCGTACACCTAATCCGTCATCGGCCGACGTTTGCTCGGGCGACGACGGCCGAACTCGGACGATCGAATCAAACACTTGTAAAAGAGAGCGCGTACACAAACACGACCGTCATCGTCGGACGATAACGGATTAGGTGTACGCGAGCCATAATACTTCTATTAGATTCGTGTAGATTATACGTAGAAACACTTTCAGTACGTGTGTGTTCCAGTACATTCTGGCCGCAGCGCAAGCTATTCAGAACTGTACCATTTTAAGTTATCTTCGCATGCTACAGCTTGATAATGATGGAACTGCTGAAAAAACAACTGAAACTGATGAAACCTTCCAGCATATTTCGCCACATCTGGCTGTTCTTAAGTAGTTTAGCCTGCAGGTCGATGCAGTCACCGGGATGTGGCGCTTGGATCCATAAGTAAGAATTGGGCGCTGTGTGAGGGACCAGTCCCCACCAGCCATTCATTATTTATGTACGAATGTGACCGTTCGTTGCCGGGATAAGCTACCTCTACATCGCAGCCCCTACACCCCCCGTTTTTGCGAATTTTGCAAATTTTGCTCGATTTTGCCAATTTTATCTAGTCTTATCTCGCTGTCAGAAGCGGTTATCAAAATCCACGTAGTATTTTTACAACCTGCAGGGAAAACACTTTCAGACACACTTTGAAATTTTCCATTCGCTTGATAAATAACGATTTTAAGGAAATACATTTTCCGCAGATTTCACGATGTCATAACCGCTTATCACAGAGACTTATAGTTTTTACTAATCTCAAAAGTAGTCGGCCAAGATATCAATATTTTCTGTTAATCATAAATTTAAGAAAATCGCATCGATCTATTGAAGAGCTAGTTAATTAATAGATCGTTAATTAAATAATATAATTAATTAGTAAATCGTTGCAAGCTTTCAAACCTGTTTTAGTATTGGTTATTATATTTTTGATATATAGTGTAATATTTAAATAATAATTATTAGCCATTGATAATAATAATAATATTTATTTTAACAAAAAAATTAAAGAAGGGGCTATTGATAAATCAATGGATTTGTAAAAATTCGTTTTAAATATTGGCGCTAAAAGTTTGACAGTTAACGTGTAAAGTGAAGCCGGTAGAGGGCCGCAATGTGTACCCAGTATGTTTGTAAACTGGGTTTTCCTAAGATTTCCAGAAAATAAATAAAACCAGCTGAATGTACCGTGGAAAATTTGGAATATCAGTGAACCTGTCACGTAAGCTTATCCACGAAAACACCCCAATAAACCCCTCGAAAAACTTATGGCCATTTCAAAGTGACAAGAGGGGTTAGGTTTTTGACTAAGGTGGGATGTATGCCCTTACACACAAAATTATGATTTGCAATGTCTTTGCCTTAACGAATAGCATTGATGGCATTATGATAAGATGTGAATGTAAGAAAGGGTATTTATGTAAGTTTAAAATTTATTTTCACCTGACCTACTAAAGTAGGGCTGTTTATACAAATTGGGGTTGAAATTTTTGCAAAAATCCCAAAAAGCCACTTGTTTGAATCAGATGTCTATTTAAACTATAATGGGTCGGTATTTTTAAATTGATAAAAATGTTCGTGTATCTAAAAACAAGTAAATATGACATCTTTGTTTTTTATATGTTTTTATCTAATTTACATTTTTCTCAAATTGACAAACAACTTTTGAATACAATAAAATTTTATTAATATAATTTGTCCTTATGCAATTAATTTAGTGTTTTCGCACGATTACTATTACAAAATATTATTCATCTTAATTTTCATTTGCTTCTCAAAAAGCGAATAAATACAGATATCAAATATTATTATGATTCTTAAAAAAAAAATGCAGAATTTTATCCAGCATATCAATATGAACCTGGTAATTTGGAGATAATAAGGGACTTGTATATTCAAGGATAGACCTGAAAAATGCACAATACAAAATCCTAAAACAGTAAATATCATCAAAATCACTGAATTGTGTTAATCAATTCAGTGTAAGTATGGGTTACCAAGTAGTAACGATAGTAACCATCTTTTCATCATCAAAATCCTTCAAGACAGGAGAAGTAAAACCTAACAATTTCATAGCCCTATTCCTAATGTAGTCAATAAGAAAATCAAATGTGAATTCACTACCCGCATACAAATCCAAATCTCTAAATCTGTATACTCCTTCTAGAATCACATTCTTCAATTTGTAGAGAAGGATTAGAAAACTCTTCTTGTTTACAGTTAAAACCTATATAGATATTTTTTACATTTAGCGCCAATTCATTATTTATACTCCATTCTGTAGGCAGTTTAAGTTATTCTGGAATCATCAAAATCATGTATGACATTAAACAACTTCAAGTCATCTGCATAGCGGAGGGAATAATAAAATTTAGATGAGATGATATATCAATTATATATATATATATATATAAATATATATATATATATATATATATATATAAAAGCAGAAGGGCTAAATGTGACCTTTGTGTTTTTAAATATTATTTTTAATATTAACAACCTGCCATCTGTTCATCAAATAGCACTTAAGCCATGCAATCCAAGTAATATGAAATCCGAGTAATACAATATAAAACATAATAAATGTAATTATTTAATAATCATGGTATTACAATACATATAATAAATGAATCAAGAGGATCAACCACAAGATCTTTCTGTCACATTCTATATCAGTGTCTGCCAAACTTTGTGCCGTGACAAATTGCCATGAGGAAAAATTGTAATATCAGTAAATGATGGATAAGACAGATTTCCAAAATTCTTTCTGTCAATTGTTCCTTATCCATCCCCCTTTCAATTTCGCCCCACTCCACAAAATTTCCTTAGTGCAAATCTCTCACTTCTTTTGTTTCAATTTTGCTGATTTTGTCTAACTTTATAATTGAGAGATGGATTTACAAAATCCTTTCAGTCAATTGTTGCTTATCCATCCCCCTTTCAGTTTCACCCCACCCAACAAAAATTTCCTTTGCACAATCTCTTGCTTGTTTAGTTTCAATTTTAAGATTTTGTGTAACTTTCTAATGGATGGATCGATTTTCAAAATTCTTTCAGTCAATTATACCTTATCAATTCCCCTTTCAGTTTCACTCCATATATCAAAAATTTCCTTTGTGCAATCTCTCGCTTGTATTGTTTCAATTTTTAGATTTTGTGTAACTTTGTACTGGATGTATGGATTTGCAAAATTCTGTCACTCAATTCTTGCTTTTCCATCCCCCTTTCAATTTCACCCCACCCAACAAAATTTCCTTTGTGCAATTTCTCACTTCTTTTGTTTCAATTTTGCTGATTTTGTGTAACTTTATAATCGAGAAATGGATTTACAAAATTATTTCAGTCAATTGTTGTTTATCCATCCCCCTTTCAGTTTCACCCCACCCAACAAAAATTTCCTTTGTGTAATCTCTTGCTTGTTTAGTTTCAATTTTCAGATTTCGTGTAACTTTGTAATGGATGGATCGATTTTCAAAATCCTTTCAGTCAATTGTACCTTATCCATTCCTCTTTCAGTTTCACTCCATATATCAAAAATTTCCTTTGTGCAATCTCTCGCTTCTTTTGTTTCAATTTTCAAATTTTGTGTAACTTTGTTGATATAAATATCAACTCAAACACTTGAAAAACAAACTTATCCACCCTACAAAAAAGTTTAATTATCTAAGCATAAGGCATTATTGGTGTAATATACTAACAGTTTCTATTTGTTTTAGTGTCCCCGTAGAATGCTGTTCATACACAAAATATGCAGCGGGGCTGAATGTTGAATCAAATAACCTTTAATTATGCAAAGCATGGAGACAGCATGTGAGGAGGGTGAAGCAAGTTCTTTCGCATCCTGCCATTGTGATCAACAAAACAACGCCGTCAATCTAAAAATGAATATGGTGTGCACACATTCGGTAAGAATACATGACAGAGATAAATAAATATTTATGTTTTTGGAAATTGTTGCTCATTTATACATATTACATGTACATATTTGAATATACAGAGTATCATATTTAAGAGATAAATTATTGCTGTTACAACTTGACAGACAGAAATTAGGTATTAGTTTCTTGTTTGGACAGTAATTTCATTTCTCATGAATGCAGTTGTATTAGGTCATTAAGTAGTAAAAGAAGAAGTAGTGTAATTGATCAACTTCTAAACTATGGATAAAGTTTTTCATCTTAATAGTAGCTTGTTAATGCCAAAAAGAAAGAAGCCTAAAGAGCAAGTGGTGGATGTTATGTTAGATGTTCAGGAAGCAAAGGTAGTCCATTGATGCTAGGTTTGAGGAATATGATGAGTTTCTAAATAAATCTCCTGCAGTTTATGCAATATTATTCATTGTTGAAAATTGTCCTGCAGGATGATTGTTGTGTCTATTCACCAATATTGGCTGCTTAATCCCAAGCTTCTGCATCAATTTACCTAACTGGTTACAATAGACATTTGCCACATTCAATTGATTGCTTCTATCATTATCCACCTTGCTCTCAGTTTGACTGAGTTCATTTTGAATATTAAAATTACTGTATTTGGAACTTCTTACTTCAACTATGTACTCGTCAGCAAAAATGGGCGTCTGAAAGGCAGACCTTTACAATAAAATGTAAAAGAACTGTTGATGTGAAATATCAGAGATATTGGCTATCATACTTGGTATTTGAGGTAATCGGACATTTCATATATAATGACCTAATATTTTTAAACAACCATCTTCATGTTATTTTTACTTTTGTGAATTTTTGGCATATTTTGGTTTTAATTGCTGGGAAGAATGCTATTCAAGCAAAAAAAGTTAAGTGTATGGTATTAATCTTAATAGTACATTAGGTGGATATTATTTGAAGAGTTTGAATTGATTTATTTTTTATTATTCCAAATAGATATTAGAACAAATAACACTTTGAAATATAAATAAATCTAATCTCAGATAAGAATGTCAATTTCCTGATTCATTGAATATTTACTTTAATAATTGGAAAACAAGCCCTCATATTGCAAAACCTTTGTGAGTCAGTTTTTTTATAACAAAAATACCTTGTTTATTTTAAATATATAAACTAAACATAGTGATAATAATAATTGTAATACTTGATATTATTACAATTATTATTAAAGTATAATTTTAATAATACGATTATTATAATAATTTTATCTACTTGCACACCAAAATGAACACATTAATAACTAAATTATTGTATCTGATGAATGTCATTATTATAATCGTGTGTAAAAGTCCAATGCAAATCAAATGGAGTTTCATTATTAAACGATTTCTGTTTGTTGTTATCATGGCAACAGCTCGCGTCACTAACAAAAAACATAGACATAGTGAAAATAAATAAATTATCTGACGTAAATTAAAATAAATTATAATTGTATTACTTTTTCTTATTTTGAATCGAGAAGTGTCGGCCTATCAGTCTGAATCTATCTGGCTCTAATCTAACTTAACCTAACCATAACTTAATCTAGATTAAATCTAGGTTAACCTAGATTACTTCGACAACGACCAAATAGTGTTCCCGTCACTGTGGGTTTTTACTAGTTAACAATTTTTGCCACGGAAAAGCTGAAAGTTCTAACCTTTAAGGCCGATTCTCAAATACGCGACACTCAGCTACGCGACGGCACGCGACATCGCCTGTCCAATAATGATTACATTGTTTTAAATGGACACGTTCTCACTATGGCTACGCGACCTGCCCATTTAAAACAATGTATTCATTATTTGACAGGCGATGTCGCACGACGTCGCGTAGCTGAGTGTCGCGCATATGGGAATCGACCTTTATTGTGTCGGTGATTTGATGTATTTTGTCTGAATTATAATTTTTCAATATTATTGGTAACAAACAATTATTAGGCTTTTTTGCATACAAAAGGCCTACACACACTTGTTTCATGAACTAATATTAATAAATGATTAATTTTAATAATAAATATGCAATGATTTTGTAATTAAATTAATTTCAAATTATGATTTACAATTTAAATTATGTTCTCATTACTATACGACTATTGACGATCTACTATGCTCTGTTTTGGTCAATCGCATAATTTAAATAATTTGGGCAATATTATAATTATAATATTTACTAATACATAAGTACAAATCTATAAGTCTAAATAAGATTGAATTTAATTTTTAGCGATCGTTTAAAAAAGCAAAAACAACGCAGAACTCCTTGCCTCTGCAGCCCATCCAGGACTCTGTGCCAACAGATATTCCTCCACCTAAGCCTCAATTTTGTATACACACTAAGTTATTAGAATTACATTTAGAAGAGTGTGCCAATGATCCAAATTCCCAAAAAACTGTAAGTATTGCTGTTGCATTAGTAACAAATTAGTATTAGCTGTTGCAAATAATATATTCTTGTTTTAATTTTAGGGTTTAAAACGGAATTCCCATCTATTAGAAAAACTGGTATCGAGAGAAAGACTGAACACATTAATTCTAAACTTATACCCAGGTAATAAAGGTTATTCGCTAACTTTTCCGACGATGCCGAATACAGACGTCTGCACGGACATGGACACTGCCGATAAGAAAGAAACAAAAATGTGGCCTTATGAGGACGAGGAACTGCTCAGATATATCGACAATGAGGAACTGCCCGCCTTCTTCGTTGATCTGCTCGAACCTCACTACACTTTCCTTTTTTATAGCGGATGCATCATTGCCCAAGTCAGGGACTATCGGCAAGCATATCCAGCTTGTAAATGTGATATACACCATGTCCTACTCAAACCCACGTTACAGGTAGCGATAACATTGTCACTTGTGAATAATTGCTTCATAATATTTTCTTTTTAGAGTATATTTGCGGATATAAATGCAATAGCAGACGAGAAAGTTGATTGGGGCACTGATGAAAAACAGCAATTAGAAAGTCAAATTTTATTAGCAAACAATCCAACGTTATGTTTAGATCCGAAGAGCACAATATCAGTAACGACAAGTAGAATAAATCATAATAGACAACTTTTAAATACGTATAGGTTAAGGAGAGCCGCACGCAAATATTCCCAAGTAACGGTTAATCGAAAGAAAAAATTAGTTCCACACACGCATCGACCTGGATTAGAACTCTACGATTTCCTCACACGAACTCGGGGCAGACTGAAACCTCCCGTGGTCCATTCAAAATCGTCAAAGAAACCTCACGAAGAAATCAAGCCGGTGCCTGTTCCAAACTCAGACCCTCCGCCTATTAGCGCTCCTCGACATGGTGTTCATATAAACGAATTCAAAGCCTATCCGAAACAAGAAGACACTAGCGACTGTTTGCCTCAACTCGTAGAAGAATACGTCTTGGAAACGGACATGCATTCGAAAGAAAAGGACAAGCGGAGAGTTTACCACATAAAGTTATCTATCTTACAAAGGCCATCGAACGGCGAATATTTAGGAGAATTATATTTGGATCGGGACCACAAAAAAGGCGAGCGAAACGGCGTCGCTTGCAGATTTCCGCTGGGCACTCGTGTACACGCCAACAGATATATTCAGCAATTTACAGAGATATTCACAGAAGGTGGACGAAAATCCGTCACAATAAATTACGGTTTAAATCCAGGATTGAAAGAAAGGGTTGCACAAGTACATGCAGCACAGGTATATAAACCAGAATAATAGTTATTTTAAGGTTTATGTTTATGCGTGTTGTATAACTGCGGTTCTTAAACTTTTTTTTATATATATTTAGAAATTACCGCGCTAATCGAATTTACTAAACATAAAAAGCAAAAAATGCATTGTCCCAAATGGTGGATAAACTTAATAACCCTATAAAAATAAATACAAAATGTTGGTTTTCTGTAATTATAAAACGATTTTCGCGTTAATCGAACTCTCGCTAATCTAGGGATGTCTGTATTGCATTATGTATCTAAGACATATTTCTTTTCTAGATACAAAATCAACATAATTCTCAAGTGAATCTAGCCCAACAACATTTAGCACAGTTGAATCAAAGTTTGCAAAACCAATGTGTAGCGCCAATGGTGAATGGAACCGTAAATTCTGGAATAAATTTGATGCAAAGAAGCCATGCACCACTTCAAACCAAACCTGTGCCTATTTTGGTAAATTACTTTACTTACGTTAAATTAAATTAACGTTACTTAATAGAAAAATTCACTTTATTTTTTTTTACCACTAATTTTGTGAAAATATTACATAATAATTAATTTCTAGCAAGCACAACTTCAATCAAATGCCCAAGTGAAAACTGCAAGCCAGCAAGCAACAAGTCAAGAGATTGAAATTAATGCTTTAGCGACAAAACTAATGAACTCGGCACAACAATTTCAAGCTGCAGGTAAATTGATAATTATTATGATGCCGAATTTGAAACGGCTTGTACTAACTTATTTGTTGTTTTAGCAAATGCAAAACAACAACAGCAAAAATTGGCGTCTAGTAGTAACAACGCTGCGATAATAAATCTGTTAAATAGTTCGCCCGCGAGTAATGTGAATAGTGATGCAAGTGCGGCGGTGGTGAACGCTATAAATAATTCGACTTTATTGCCCCAACAGGTGCAGACAATAAACCAAAAACTCTTAGGCCGCAAAATAACGTTATCGAACGTTCAAAACGCGCGGGTTTTAAACCACAATCTCATTGCCGTTAACAACAATCGGATGAGTTTATCGGAGTTGAGTTCGCATTTGGGCCAACAAGCGCAACCCGGCCAAACAATCACATTGACTGCAGTGAACAGTGGTAACTTCACACACGCGAATTACACAACGGTGCCCATAAAACAGCCAATCAATCAAAGGATTATTAGTGATGGAGGTAAATCAGCTTTATCCGCTCTTCTAGTCGGCACTCCAGCTGCTGACAGGCCAGATATAATAGGCCCCAACACGAACTCCTTGCTGCTTGAGAAGTTGGCAGGTGCTTCTGGGGCAAGTCCAAATCCTGCACAAAGTCCTCCGCACTTCATTCAAAGTCCGAAATCGCAATACACGCAATCGCCTAAAAACAATCCAGTGATGTCGCCACTGTCCAGTCCTCCGCCCCAAAACACGAACACAATAAACGTGCAGAGTTTAAACTTCACGCCATTGCAAAGTCTCTCCGGCTTGCAAAACGTTCAAGTGCAATTGCCTGGATTTTCTCAACCTATTTCCCTGTCGCTGAATGTCTCTTCAACTGGAACATTAACGGGACATCCAACTAGTTTGTTAGTGTCAGTGCCGGTCACGACAGGAACAGCAACATCAACAACAGCAGGACAACAAGCATCCACTAGTGTCAGTGTAGGGACTTCTATTAGTGTTGCAGCACCAACTGTAGTATTAGCCAACACAGGATCAAATAATATAGGTAAATTACAATATTTTATTATAATTCATTTGTTATTAACTGATCAGTCACTTAAATGGCATGTTCATATTAGTTTGGCATGTTGAATGTAGTTTTAGCATTTCTAATAGGATATAGTATTTAAAAGAAATTGCTTATTAAAATTGTGTTAGAATTGAAGAAAAAAAGCATAATGAATATGTATGTTTTAAATAATTGTAAAAAAAGTTTTATTATAATGTTAAATTCTACACTGGTCTGTTACCAATCAGATATTAATGAAAAGGATGGTTGTCGCAATTAGTTACCGTCGCGGTAACTACGTGGTAATCCATACTTTGTATTGAAAAATTCACTACGTTTTTACCACTCATTTTGTATAAATATTATTTGACTTTTATAAATCTAAACACTTAACACGACTTAAGCGTTTAGATTTATATAACTTGTCACAAGTTGTCAGACGGACAAGAGTAGACAGTCAAGACTAAGCAGACAAGATAGACAGACAAGACTAGAGTGACAAGACAAGATCGTATCAGAAGATACAAAGCATAACAAGGCAAGAACAAACAGAGGTCGTGAAACCCACCGTGCTCGAAACCAAAACCGAGCAAATCGAGTCCTTCACAGAAAGCGACACCGATGAATTCCGGAATCGGAGGACCCCCAGCAGCGCCGCCGTTGCCGTAGCCTCGTTCCCAAGCGCCGCCGCCGCTGGTCTTCCGATGGACATGGTCTCCAAAGCCAAAAAATCTCGTGGCGAAAAGAGAGCACGCAAAATCATGTTAAAATTGGGACTTAAACTTGTTCAAGCAGTAAACCGAGTGACAATTCGTAAATCAGAGAATATTCTGTTCGTAATCAACAAACCGGATGTTTACGAAAATCCTGCCAGCGATACATATATTTTGTTTGGCGAAGCTAAGATTGAGGATTTGTCATAACAAGCTCAAGTTGCTGCCGTTGAGAAGTTCAAGTAAGTGAATCCAGCTGGTGAAGGTGCTGCCGGCACAGCGACATCTTCAGTGGCGCCAATTGCCGAAGAGTCCGAGAACGAGGAGGTCGACGACTTTGAGGTCGAGAATAAGGATCTCTCATTTTAATTCAGGGCTCTAAAATAAGTGTATTGTTTAGTTATTAAATGTTTAGACTAGAATAGAGTAGTTGACAACATAACAGCCTGGCATTGCGGGAGACTCGGGTTCTATTCCTGGTCGAGGTGGCAACAACTAGGGCGGTTTTCATTGACCGACTGGGCTGCCCACCCTAAATGAATGCGAAATATGTGATACCGGGGTGGTACCCACCCTGAATGAATGCGAAATATGTGATAGCGAGGTGGTGCATACTAAAATCCAATGTGGAAAAAGTGGTTTAGTGAGAGCTTCCCCCAAACCACTTTTTCAATAAATAAAGACAAGACTAGACAGACAAGAGTAGGAAGATTAGAGATCTACTTGAGCGACCGAAGGTTAATATACTACATGCGGGTGTTCAGAAAGGATCGGTTCTTGCACCACTCATGTGGAACGTTATGTACGATGGCATGCTAAACCTCGACTTGCCTATAACAGCGAGAATAGTTGGTGATGATAGCATCGTATAACCAACACACCATAAAATGCAGAAAACTCAAATGCGTGGGGCATATTATGAGGAATGAGAGCAGATTCCATCTACTTTGCTGCAATGAACTTTGAAACAATGCTGCAAGGAAAATAGCGGGAAACAGGGCTGTCGGAAGAAGAGGGATATCATGGTTGTCTAAGAACATGGTTTGCTATTACCACAACCGATATTTTCCGAGTAACAGTAAACAAAGTGATGGTTGCAAAAATGGCTACCAACGTCCGGAACGGATAAGAAACTTTAAGAAGAAGAATCAGATGATGCTGCAGTGGTGGTGAATGCAAAGAAAATAAGCACAGTGGAACTAGCAACTAATGAGCTTTAACTAAGTTAAACGAGCAGGGTCCAACGATGGCAGTTCATGAAACAGAAACGATACTCATCATGGACAAGAGGTTTTCACACCTACGGAACTTGATATGGAAGGACAAAGTATCCCCTTACCGAAATCATTGGTACTTTGTTGAATACATTGGTACTAATCAGAGGTACCTTGGCGTCCAACTTGACAGACCTGCGGGGTTTCCGATACGCAGACCATGCACCAAAGCAGCGACAAAAGCGGATCCGGGTTGGGGGGTCATTGGGGTCATGATCCCCCCTAGGCTGGGTCTAGGTTAGGTTAGCTTCTTCTTCTTCTGATGCTTATTCATTAATTAATGTTTACGACCAGATGACTCATTTGTATTCCGAACCTGCGGAACATTTTGAATTGAATGTCGTCATCATATGTTTCTCTTGGTAAGTTTAATGGAGGTGATTTCCCATTATCTTCCTCCATGGGTAGTAAATTGCAATTTCCTTAATTTCAGTTCTAACGGTTATACCGCCGTGACTCGGTCGCCAGTGCCTCGTTTGTTATCTAGCAGGGTGTGCCGGATGGTCTATACTACTCTATACAAGGCCATCACTCGTGCAGATGAGGTTGACTTTTGGCTTTGGGTCCCTTCTAGCCTTCGCCCTTTACACGCCATCAAGACAAACACACAGAGCCTATAACCAACTTGCTAAATCTGCTGAAGAGTATTTCCGCAAGGCTGTATACATACCTCTTTTAGATTATGTAATAATTTACCTAGAGGACCGCGTTTCTCCAGAAGTACTTAATTTATTTCAACTAGGCGTTTTTATTCTAAAAGTCGATTATACTTTTGAAGATGAAGACATTGAAACTGTTAAACAACTCGCAAACGAATATAAACTGCTTATAGACAACACTCCAGTTTCCTCCAGTAATTATAAAGGAATATCGGCTGTGGAGTGTTTTGCCGTTGTGACAATCAACATACCTGAAATAACGGTGGAAGAAATAAAGAACTCTCTTCATAAAATGAAAAAGAACAAAGCACCAGCTTGTAATTGTAGCAATAAAATCAGGCGAAGAAATGACCATAAAAGCAATCAAAAAAACTATTCAACGCTGTTTAGCGAAAGGAAAAACCCCATCAAACTGGAACACTGTGGTAATCATAATTATGCATAAAAAAGGAGACACCAAAGAACTAGCAAATTATCGTCCTACCTGTTTACCACACATATATAAACTCTTCAGCAAGATGATAACGAAGCATCTAACACCTAAGCTGGATTTCTATCAACCGTGTCAGCAAGCAAGTGTCAGCAAGCAAGGGTTTCAGATCTGGTTTCGGGACAGACGACCATCTGCAAGTGATTAAAACGCTGATCGAGAGGTGTATAGAGTACAACAAGCCACTGGTCCTAGTTTTCATAGATTATGAAAAAGCTTTTGACCAAATAGACCAACATAAAGTCTTTGAAGCACTCGTGCAATGTGAAATAGATCACTGCTACTCCTAACTAATAAAAGGAACTTATGAATAGGCAACTGCCAGCGTAAAAATACACGAGAATACCAACAAGTTCAGAGTAAAACGAGTACGCCAAGGAGGAAGAATCTCTCCAAAACTATTCACGGCGTTATTACAGTACAAGAGTAAGGAATTGGACTGGGAAACAAATGGCATCAATATAAACTGAGCCATCTAAAATTTGCAGACGACATCGTCATAATAGCGGAGGACCTAGGCGAAGCTACACGGATGCTGGAGATGCTATACGCGTCCTCTCGCAAGGTTGGACTCATGATAAATGCCAACAAAACTCAATTCATGACCAACCTCGTCGCAAGCGGTAATATCTCAGTAAAGGATATAGAAATTAAACAGGTGCCCTCCTACAAATACTTTGGCCACGAAATTCGAATAAGCCGCGATAATCAAAGGACCGAGATCACTAGAAGAATTAGTTTAACCTGGGCCGCGTTTAGCAAACTGAAAAATATCTTCCGATATGCCTTAAACTGAAGGTATACAATCAATATGTATTGCCCGTAATGACGTATGGGGCAGAAACGCTGACACTAACTTCTTCTTTTCGTGCCATGTCCTCCGAGGACGTCGGCGATCATCATAGTGATTTTTATTTATATCAGCAGCGGCACAGGCAAGTAGAACTGACACCATACCACTCACTCAGGTTTTTCAGCCAGGACGTGCGTCTTCTTCCTGGACCTCTTCTATCTTCTTTTTCCGGTCGTAGGAGGCTCAAAACTTGGCTTAGAGCTTCAATTGCAAATTGACCGCCTAACTGGACTTTCACTTCTCCACGTTCACAAAAGCATACCCATTCAAGTGGAGGAAGTCATAAGGAGGAAGACAAAAGAGAAAAATTGATTTTGTTATTTGATTAAAATTATCGACGTATAACAAGAACTAATATTTCTTTTTAATTAGATATATTATTGTAATCAAATTGGTGCCTGTCTTGACTAGACCTGGACTATATGACCCCCGGCTTGAAAGCTGGATCCGCCCTTGGCGGCTACAGTGGCATTTCTGGTGCGGTTAATGCCGAACATCGGAGGACCGAGTGAATTAAAACTGAAACTACTCGACAGTGTAGTACACTCAAAAATACTCTACTTGGCGGAAATATGGGCCGACTTAGTTAAAAAGGTAGGAGAGAAAACAATTGCAGGTGTGCAGAGGAGATGTGCTAAACAACGGTTTCCGAGGCCGCAGCGCTGATACTTGCAAGCCCGCAATAGTCTTACTGAATAGAAACAAGAAGTCTTCGAAGAGCTACGGTAGCACAGAACGATAAACGACGTAAATCATGAAAGGGCGGCCGCCAAGGAAAGTGCGCGCCAGAAACATATGAACCGATGGCACAAGGTATAGCGGTACTGGAGGACGATGGACGCACGCACAGTTTTATCCGTGACAGCATGGTACGACAGGATGCACGGTCATATGGGTTACCATTTTACCCAGGCGCTCAGCGGTCATAGGTGCTTCAATGCATACCCCAAGCGGATAAAAAAAGGGATATCGCGGAGTGTCTCTACTGCGGCCACACCCCGGACCACGAACAGCACACTATTTTCATGTGCCCAGAATTAGAGAACGACAGAACTCGATTCGAGAAGGGGTTACAAGAGTGGGAAACAGTTCATCTTGCAAGTTATGCAAGGAAGTGAGCGTAACTCGCATGCGATACAAGCTTATATCACCGGAATCATGAAATCATGAGGGGAAGAGGGAATGGAAGGCGGCTATAGGCAGGGAGCGCAAGCATGGACGGCTAGACATGTGACGGAAGGTCGGAAAAATAGTTCGCTGAAGGAGGAGAGCCCGAGAAGAGCAGTACACATATCATACAGAGTAATGCTAACGCCGGTCCAGTGCAGTGTGAGGAGAGATAGATTATTAAATATTTTAAAGACAGGACAAAAATAGACAATTAGACAGACAAGACTATAATATTAGATCCAATTTTTTTTACAAAATCAGTGGTGGAAACATTCCACATTTCACTATGTGAGAATTTTCCAAATTCAGAGTAAATCAAATATTACTTAAATTAAAAACAATGCAGGTCAATATAAATATTTTTCCGACCTAGAACACATCTGAATCACCATTTTCAATAGCTTTTAATTTAGTACAGGGTGAACGAAAGTCGATGACTCAGCTCTATGATAAGTAACGGAAAAACGATAGAAATAATCTGAAAAGAGCTTCTTAAATGAGAATGAGTAAGGTTTTTTTAGCCGAATATGCATATTCTTCCATATTTGGAAAATGTAGTAATGTTGTCATCCAATTTTGTTTTCTCAGAAACACACCTATATTCTGTCATATTTAAAAAGATCTAATTTTTCTGAACAAATTGTGATAAGGAAAAAATTTGCAAAATTTTTCTGTTGAGAAAAAAAGTTTTATGAAAAATTTGCAATCGATTTTTAACGATTTAAAAAAGTAGCCGTTTGGAAACATATAGCAAAGTCGCATCTGTCAATAATTCCTTTTCTTGTTTTTGTGCGTACTCCCTACGGAGATTAGCGACCATCATGCTTATCCTTGTCTTCTAGCAGCTCTTAAACAATTCAACGGATGTGCATTCGAACCACTCGAGCTGGTTTCTATGCCATGACATTCTCCTTTTCTCCATGCTTCTTCTGCCCACTATCTTTTCCTGTATAATTAACTGTAAAGGCTCCTTCAGACCGGTGCGGAACATTTGCGTCGCGAAATTTCCGCAGCGACAAATTAGCCCGTGGCAGCGAAATGGCCATGACCACATCAAAACGCGAGGTGTATAGTCATGAGTCCTCAGAGAAAGAGAGATCTGCTATTATTGGTATTGACTACAGAAGAAGAAAATCGGTCAGTTTGTTATTTGTTTTTGGTTTCTCAAACACCTAAAACTCATTTAAGAAATAAAAGAAAAAGAACATAAGAAGCTAAATACACAAACTTAACTTTCAACATTTTCTTACAATTCTAATCCTATCTGCTAACAAATTTTATCCATTTTCTTTATGTTTTTATAGTTTTCATGATCCAGGTCATACAATAAAGGATATTTAAAAAAAATCAAAATCAACCTTCTTGTATTTCAAAACACATCGACTGCGAAACTAATCGCGCATGCAGCTTTCTTGAGGTGCAACGCTGCACTAGCGCGGATTATGGCGAGGCCTGTTGATCTGAACATGTACATAAGCCGCCACGCCAATCGGTCCGCCGCGATAAAGCACCGATAGCTCTTCAGTTGATATCTGTGACATCATTACTTCATTTTCCAAATATGGAAAAATATGCAAATTTGGCATAAAATCTACCTCTCAATCCGATTTAAGAAACTTTTCTGATTTTTTTATGGTTTTTTCGCGATTTCGAGCTTCGCTCACTTTGTACAATATTTATTGTTAATAGTAGAAAATGCACCAAATTTATAATTTTTGAAAACACTTTATCAATGTAATTGAGATATTAAATCTCGGAGTTAATAAACGATAATTCTAAATAGCTCAATTAGTAACTTCTGGAGTGAAAGGAATAACACAGCAAGGTATAAGAGCTGCAGGATCAACAGGAGTAACATTAACTCAGGGTGGTCAGCCCTTCCAGTTAATAACTCCAGTGCAAAGGCCCAGAATGCAACAAACCGGTGTACCCCAGAACATAACGGCAAGAGGTATTCAAAGGACTCCAATTACAATCAAGATGGCAACACCTCAAGCAAGTCAGTTCACTGATCTGCAATTAAATTTTGATAGAACATGATTATATTTTTCATATACCTAACAAAGTAAATATTGTTTTATTTTTTTACTTTTCTATTTTTTAAATTATGTTCTTCCAAATATTCATGCATGATTTCAAGCTTTAATTAATTAATCAAGTCATTTTAAACAAACCCTTTTTTTGTAAATAATTTATTGAAAAGCTGTGATGTATTTATTGAATTTTCTTGCTCAGATGTATCGCAAATGACTAATCTACAGAAGCAAGCTCAGCAGTACCAACAGTTGTGTTTGAATCAGCAACAGAAGAATATTGCCAATGTTAGAAGACGGTCCAATGTCGCTGAGACTCAATAATTTCCTTTCTCTTCTCCGTTCATATAATACTAGTCTAAATATTTGTTTTATATTATTATTATCTTAATAATAAATTAAACAGATATTTTTTTAATGAAAATATTACATCATCAACTGATTGGCACAATAATACCTTGAATAATATACCAACTGTGATAACAATTAATTAAAAAAATTAAAATTGTGGTTATCCAAAGGAACTGTTACGTATATATATAAACTTTTTAATTTTGCTTAAACCGCTAAAAAAATTGCTATGAATAAGCGGAGAGTTTTTGGAACTAAATTTTGTTTATTAATTAATTCTAATAAATGTAAGGGAGAGTTTTGGAGAAAATATGACGAGGCTATTGTACCAATCAATTGAGAAGTGAGTAACTTTCGTTTTTAATTGTAAAGAAAACTGCCCTATATTAGAGTAGGTAAATAAATTGAATCGTTTTTCATTGTAGCCGAAATGATCAACGATCCATAAAATATCAGGGATAAACTTCTTCTTTTGTAATTAATTTTTTTTTAAACTGCATTACACTTAATTGCAAAAGATATAATTAGGTTTATCTATTATTCAATTTTATATGATGATAATAATTACATGCAGGGAAAACTAAAAATATGCTGCTTAGGTTTGTGTTCTCATTTTTATTTTAAAGACTGACAAAAATATTAAGTTAATGTTGCGTAATAAAAGCAACGTTTTAATTTTAATTATTTTAAAAATAATTGAAATTTAGGAGGAAACAAGTATTAATAGATTGTGTTGAAAGGCTTTGGCATGAACCTAAGGATTCTGTTTTATTATCATTATGCGGGCTCTCTTACAAATCGGAATTGGTTTGATGGAAAAATGTTTTAGAGGTTTATGAGATAGTTAGGTGTTAAATAAATTTTATTAAAATTTTTGTTGTGAAAACTATGAAATGTTGTTGAAATTTTGTTGAGAATTGATAAATATTTTCAGTTTCATTCTGAATCATTACATTTTATTTTAAGGTTTTTGAACCATGATTTTAATAAGAAAAAAATATTTGATTCAAATTTTTGTTCTTTGGGCCTCAATGGACGAAATTGTTGACTTGTGAAACTTCTTTCTTTTTAATATCAATTGAGTCTTGTATTGGACTGCTTTGAAAGTTGTCCAAAACAATACCAACAATTTTTTAAATAAATTAAGAAATTTGTCAATTGCAGCCACATTGAAACTTAACTTGTGCCGCGAGTCGGACACCCCTGTACCAAGATATTGAATTTGGCATAGATTTCAATGTCGACGTCAAGTATTGTAAAATATTTTGTACTCAAAATATAGTCTCTACTAACTAAAACTGTCTTGTAGTCGCATGCGGCCCAAGATATTTAATATTTTCAATTTCATTCTAAATCATTTTCTTTTTAAATAATTTAAAGGTTTTTAAACCACGAGTTTAATAACAAAATAGATTTGAGACAAGGGTGTCCAATTTTTTTGTTTCGCTGGGCCACATTGGAAGAAGTCGTGAAACTTATTTAGCAAATATGAATTGAGTTTGGTCGCATTAAAAGTGGTCAATACAGAACCAACGAAAAAAAATTTAAATCTAGAAATTTTGCAATTTGAGCCACGTTGGACACTTGTCATGGGCCGCGAATTGGACACTCCTGTTCCCAAATATTTAATTTGGCATAGATTTTAATGTCGAAGTCAATTTCATTCTAAATCATTTTATTTTTAAATAATTTAAAGGTTTTTGAACCACGAGTTTAATAACAAAAAATATTTGAGACAAGGGTGTCCAACTTTCTTGTTTCTCTGGGCCACATTCGAAGAAGTTGTGAAACTTCTTTATTAAATATTAATTGAGTTTTGTTTTGGGTCGCATTCAAAGTTGTCCAAAACAAAACCGACAATTTTTTAAATAAATTAAGAAAATTGACCGTTTGAGTCACATTGGAACTTGTCTTGGGCCGCGAGTTGGACACCCCTGTATCAAAATATTGAATTTGGCATAGATTTTAATGTCGACGTCAAGTATTGTTGCAAAATATTTTATACTCGAAATGTAGTCTATACTAACTAAAACTATCTTGTAGTCGGATGCGGCCCAAGATATTTTATATTTTCAATTTCATTCTGAATCATTTTATTTTTAAATAATTTATAGGTTTTTTAACCACGAGTTTACTAACAAAAAATATTTAAGACAAGGGTGTCCAACATTGTTTCTCTGGGCCACATTGGAAGAAGTCGTGAAATTGTCAAACTTCTTTATTAAATATTAATTGAGTTTTCTTTTGGGCCGCATTGAATGTTGTCCAAACAAAACCGAATCTTTTTTAAATAAATTAAGAAAATTGACGGTTTAAGCTACATTGGAACTTCTCTTGGGCCGTGAGTTGGACACCCCTGTATCAAGATATTGAATAGATATGTATTGATTTTTATGTCGACATCAAGTATTGTTGCAAAAATCAGTTGTACCAAAATTGCAGTCCATACCAGCGATTCTTAAACTTTTTTTTGTCGGGAGCCTAATTTGTCGAGCTATAAGAATTTAGTCTTTTTGATGCGATTATTGGAACATATTTGGATTCTGAGTTTAAGCATTATTTGCAATCACATGAAGTTTGCGTGTAGTAGTATCTGTTGATACTTGACATTCGCTAGCGGCACCCAGTTTGGGAACCCCTAGTCTATACTAATTAAAATTACTTATTGTTATATAGAAACAAACATTTTTGTTTTATTTATATTTTAATCGTATTTTTGAAAATATCTAATTTATTTTAGTTGTTTCCTTGCTCTGTCTGTAAGATCTCTGTCTTTTATGTATTCTTTAACCCATTTTCTGAGAAAGAACGAAATCATGGTCCAAAAAACCGAACAAAATTTAGCAATTTTAGAACGGAACACCGAAAATATTTGTTGATATTTAAATCGTAAAGGATTGTAAGAAAGCCCAAATAATCCAATTATACCAATAATATTATTTGATAGAGATAAATGATCTCATCTGCATATTGTCTTGCACTATTGTTCCTAACAAACTAATGATAAAATATGGTGCCAAAAGTGGACCTGTTTTACAATTCCATATGAATTATGAAATGGAAAATGCAATTAGGGCCTATTTTGGTTTCTACCGCTAAGTACAAAGTTAAAAAAAACAGAAAGTTAACAGATTTTTCGTTTCCTTTTTTCAAATGTAAAAAAAATGTATAAATATATTTTTAAAGATACAATCAGTGTTCTAGACAATTAGCGCAGTTTTTTTTTTAATTATTATATTAGGTAGTTAGTGATGATTGTTTACAATTGAGTTTACGTTATCACTAAGTGCATTGCAGATGGACTTTGAAAGTTGTTAGCTTTTAAAACCTTTAATTATTGAAAGCAACAATATATTTTTGATAGGAATTAATTTAAATTTCAAAACGTTTTATTTAATATTTAAGCAATATTTAAATTACTTTTAAAATCGCCGACTTTCAAGTTCCATCCTAAAATTAATTTATTATATACAAATATAGCAAATTAAGAATATTTATGTAATATATAAGGACACGTTGTAAATATTTTTTATTGTAATTAAGTCTTGGTTAACATATTTATATATTATTACTGTTTTTTAGGTAATCTATTTTTCTACTTTAAATTTATTTTTTGGTTGTGTCAATTTCCCTTCCCTTTTATTATTATTTTTTTAACGACTGATCCAAAAAATTAACAATAAAAAACATACATCCAATATCAGTTTCTTCCATAAAATCTGCTATAGTCATATTTGCCAAAAAATATCTTTTTTAATTATAATTTCCGTATTTTTTGGCTTTTACATTAGTTAATACATTGTAATTTTACATCACATGTATATAATATATTGTTTTGTTATACTTGAATTAATTGAAATTGTTAATAATTCTATGTATTAATTATGTAAATATTTTTGACAAATTTTATTTATTCTAAATGTGATGTGTAAGTAAAATTGTATATTAATTGTATAAATATTTTAATGCGAAGAAAACTTGTATATTAAAAAGGTGATTTGTGGTCATGGATGTACATTTGAACATTTTTAATTATGGTAGGAAGAAATTGTAAATATAATATATTAAGAACCTGTTTGGCAATACTATTCAAGTATACTCTTTCTATAAAAAAATATATGTTTTTATTTTCCTTTCTGAAGTAATTAACACTATAGAGACGACGCTATTACAAAGGAGAACATCGTAAGATGCCGGCCTCTTTTTTAAGAATTAATAAAACTTTATTAATTCGTTAAACTTAAACTTTATTAATTCGTTAAAAACGTTATTACAATTTTTATTGTGAAAAATACAAAATTAGAAAAATATAACAGAAAGGAAAATCGGAAAAGTTGCAAATTTTCCGGTTCGAAATACTGCTAGGGGCTAGTTTTTTAGGGTAATTTTTTACCCTAAAAAACTAGGCCCTAGCCTCCTTTTTTTTTAGGGTAAGGTAATTTTCCAAATTCCTGTTTTTCCGAGGAATTTTCTGTTCCTTTGGTCAGAATTCAAATCACAAATCCGACAGTCAGCAGTTCATAGTTTTGCGATCTCCCCAAACGCCTGGGAAATAGCGAAGTTTTTCGGCAAATTCTGCAGTTCCTAGATGTAGTTTTCAACAAAAGGAATTAAGAATTTTCCGGCGATTTCTTCAGTTCCCCATCGTCCAAAATCTAAGCATCATTTTTTCTGAAAATCGAAGGGAAACTGTTCCAAAAACAGTAGTAAACATGTAGGTAGTAGGTAGGTTAGTAGTAAACATGTAGGCCTCTTCCAGTTCGTTCGATGTCTGTTTGTCCTGTGCAGTTCTTATCCAGGTTTTTCCTGCGGTTTGTACGATGTCGTCTCTCCACCGTTAGGCGTTTTCACACGACACGACTCCGACACGGCCACGGCACCGCAGAGTCAACGATGCCAGTGGGATGGAATTTACATTGAAATAAGTGGGATAGTTTTACACTAGACGACATATCGGTGCCGCCGCCGGCTGTGTCAAGGAGCAATCTTCCCACTCGTGTCGTCCCGATAAAACTAATTTTTAAGGTGTTTTCAAGATGGCTTTTAAGATTGATATTGTAACTCCGATTGAGCTTGTGCAAAAAAATCCTGCAATTTTGGATAAAAATAACTAGAATATTAAAAGAAAAATATTGTCAAGAAATCTTTCGATATTTGGATGATGAATTTGATCAACTGTCACTTGCAAAACTAAACTATTTACTAAAAACTGGCTTTTATCGGTGTCGTGACGTCTACACGTGCCGTACGGTGTGAACTTGTGTCGTTGCCGTGTCGGAGTCGTGTCGTGTAGTGTGAAAACGCCCGTTTTTGAGGTCTTCCTGTAGATCTTTTACTTTCTCTGGGTCGCCGTTGTATTATTTTGTTGGTCCATATGGCTGAATCTTGTCGGGCCACGTGTCCTGCCCAACGCCATTTGAGTTGAGCAGTGCGTTGTATAACATCAGTCACCTTGGATCTTCTGCGTATTTTCGCGTTTCTTATTTTATCCTTTAATTGTTCTTTCCATTGCTCTCTGTGTTTTTATGTCTGTTCTGAGTTTATTTGCACTTTTTATAGTTAGTGCCAATGTCTCGGGGCCATATGTTCTTACTAGCAGGTTACATGTTTCGTAGACTTTGATCAACAAACGACCTAATAAACATAGGCAAGTTCGGATTAGGAACTAGAAACGCCAGAGGTGAAACGATGCTTGATTATCTCAGAAACGAACATTCTGCATGAATATTTTTTTCAAGATACCAGCGCAGCGGGTGAAGAACCTGGAACCTGGAAAAGTCCAAATGGACAGGTCAAAAACGAAATTGATTATATAATAACAATCAGAGGATATGCAAAAATGTATCTGTAATAAATCGTTTCGGCACAGGCAGCGACCATCGACTATAGTCTTGAACACAAAAATAGAAAGAAATAAACTACTTAGCAGACCAAAGATCCCAACTGCAAAAGAACTAACCCATAACTTAAACAAATTCCAAAAAATACTTAAAACAAAACTACACGATACAAAAGCACTAAGGCCGAGGCCGCACTACGGTTTTTTCCCGCGAGCGGCAACCGCTATATCCGCGAAACCGCTCGAGTAACACCCAGTACGCTATGGAAAAAAGTCAGTCGCTGGAAAAAACCGCAAGTGAGGTTTTATTAGCTTTCTGGAGTCACAAAATCGCTATTAAAAACCGCTACGATTTAGCCGTAGTGCGACCTAGGCCTAATACAATTGGAACTCGACGAGCTCAGCACAAAAATCGCTAGCAATCTCCAAGTAGCAACTAAAAACGTATGTGCAAAAACAAAACAAAAACAAGACAACGGAAAATTCAGTACAAATACAAAAACATTGATGGAACAAAGAAGACAAACACATTGTGATAGCACAGAATACTTAGAACTAAACAGGATTATTAAAAAAAGAAACCCGAAAAGTCGTAAGGGCGTATAATACTGTACTCATACAAAGCACCATAGAGGATAACACAAACATGAATGTGTTAAGATTAAATATGTCCAGAGGCAAAGCTAGAATAACAGCGATAAAAAACCAACATGGAACAATAGTGAACAACAAGGAAGAAATCATCACAGCTATACAAGCTTTCTACGAATCGCTATACAAAACTGTCACCCCAAACCCACAACAGCAGAGGCAAAATATCACAATTGTAGGTTCAGAAGACATCCCTGAAATCAGAAAAAATAGGAGGCGAATATATACAAGAGGCTATAAAAATTCTCCTAAATAAATGCCTGAAAGAGGGAAAATCCCAAGTATGTAACAAAATGCCAAAGTAATATTACTGTACAAGAAAGGCAACAATCAGAACATTGAAAATTATAGAGCAATCAGCCTATTGTCACACCCCCAAGCTGTTTACTAAAGTAATAACAAACCGGTTAACAATAAAATTGGACTCCTATCAGTCAGTCGAACAAGCGGGCTTCCGGAAATATCGGTGGTCGGACAACCGACCACCTACAAACAATACGCAGTGTCCTTGAAAAAAAGCACTGAATACAAACAATATGGCTTACCTTACATCTGGCTTTTATAGACTATCACAAAGCATTTGACTCTGTGAAATCGTGGGCAATCCTGAAAGGATTCGACAATGCGAGAATTGATTCACGATACACGAAAATTATAGAAAATATCTACCACCACGCTCCAAGTTAAGATCGAAGAAGAAATGTTTACTGACAAAATACCAGAGAGGTGTTCGACAGGGGGACACAATATCCCCAAAATTATTTACATTGGCGCTTACGTTTTTAAAACTTTGTCGTGGCAAGAATAGGGAATCAATATTGACGGAACTCGCCTAAATCATCTGCGGTTTGCGGACGACATTGTCCTTATAAGCAACAAAGCAGAGGAGCTCAAAGCGATGATAGAACAACTCCACCAAGCATCTAAAACCGTCGGTCTAAATATGAACCTGTCCAAAACTAAAATAATGAGCAACGACCAAATCCAAGTTACTATCAATAACAATATTCTCGAAAATACGTCCAAATATGTAGGTATGTCTCGGACACAAGATCACACTTGGGAAACAAAATCAGACCGCGGACTGAGCTTTTGGAAAGCTAGGATTCATTCTGAAAAAAGCAGATATCCCTCGTCCATAATGCATATAAAGATATTTCTGAAAATCTAGTAAAAGCTTCACTTTCCCTAGTTTGTCCAAAATCAAGGAAAAACTTTCCAATGACGCCTTCTGTTCCTCATGTTCGGATCCAAACTATAAGTAGAGAATCTCGAAAATCTTCAAACTCATAGGGAGTCCGGTTCCTATTCCGGAACCCGGCAGCGGGACCGTCTGCATTCGGCCTCTCGCAAGAGAGCTCGTCGGGATAACCCGAAATGACCTGGAGACTCCGTTGGGAGATCTGGGAAGAATTTTCTTTTCTGCATGAGCGTTCGAGTTCCATGGAATCCTTTAGCAGGGAGATATGGTTTGGAACGCGAAGAGCACCGCAATTGCGGCGGTGTCCAGATTTTCCCCTCGGACCTTGAAAATCCAGGTTTCCTGCCGGTTCGTACCCATATCCGCAGCAGGTCTCCAAGGTGAACAGCCTCTAGTCCATCGATTAATGTAGGTAAGGGAAGTCGGCAAATTGGATCCGTAACTTCGGGATAAGGATTGGCTCTGAGGATCGGGGCGCGTTGGACTTTATTGGGAAGGTGGTCTCGGCTGACGTGCCGGGCCTGGGCGAGGTGAAGCGCGTTCGCGCGCGCGAATCCGAGCTCGGTCCCGTGCCTCGGCCTCCCCTGGAACTTTGTTGCAGCGAGGCCCGGGTGGCGGTTCGCGCCGTCGTCCGGTGTCCTCTTCGGCCGCCATTTAACGATCAGCTCAGAACTGGCACGGACTAGGGGAATGCGACTGTCTAATTAAAACAAAGCATTGCGATGGCCGCAACGGGTGTTGACGCAATGTGATTTCTGCCCAGAGCTCTGAATGTCAACGTGAAGAAATTCAAGCAATTTAGTTCCCGTCTAGTCTGATGCAAAGCCTAAGAAACAGTTTTCCCGAAAATCGAGGAAAACTCCAGATATTCCACAAAAACTAAAGATTTCTATTTCAAATATTTCAACAGAAAAAATTCTCAAAATTCCAGGAAACCAAATAGACTTTCCTTCTTCTTCTGTTCCTTGTTCTTTTCTTTCTTTTCCTTCTAACGATTCTAGGGGGAAACTGAAAACAGAGGAAAGTCCTCCAGTCGACTTTCTTCCAGAACAGGAAACTGAAAAACCTTAAAATAGCAATTAAAGAGGAGGCAGGAACCTTGGTATTATAATAGATGAGAATCTAAAGTTCTTATCCCATGTAACTAAAACCATAAACACAGCTTACATTCGTCTAAAACTTTTATATTCAGCTAGAACCTACCTTCCGAAACACCTAAGGAAAAAACTAGTGGAATCTTACATATTGTCACTTTTCACATACGCCGACTCGGCAATGGCAGCTATATCGGATCTGAAACGAAAAAGCGGATACAAAGAGTACAAAATACATGCATAAGATTCGTTAATGGCCTAAGGGTTCGAAGCAGTATACCCGATACAATAAAACGATGGTACATCGATGGTACAGGAAAACGATGGTACAGGCTAGAAATTACCATGCTCAAAAAAATTAAAGTTATTAAACAACCAGCATATCTATATAACAAGATAACCTTCCGAACGAACGTGCACAACATCAATCTCCGCAGCAAAGCTGTACTAACACAACCACAGCATAAGACACAGTTTTTAAATCATCTTTCACTTATCAGATAACAAAAAAAAATTAAGGAGCTTAATGATATCTTACAGATGGCAGACTTTGAAATGTTTAAACGATTATTCAAAAATTGAAACTGAACATGATGATGAGGAGAGGGAGAGAAAATATATTATTATCTAGTTGTATTTAAAAAGAAATGGAAGCCAATACTAAGAAAAATAGGTCGAATGCTATCACTAAGTATCACCGTACTTTTAACAATCCTGTTATGATACATTGAATTCATAATCTAAATATTATGAAATATCTAGGGCTCCTGGAAGACTGGGCATAATAATCGTATAATGCCTAAACGAGTACTTTTGTTCATTGTTTAAAGTGTTAGTGGGTATGTGTACATACAAGTGTATGTATGTAGGGGGAGGTGGGGTAGAATGATACAAAGAGCTCCTAGATACACAAGCAATATTTAATAATCTATTGAATGTTTTCAAGTGACGACATCTCTAAAACGCTCGTATAAATGTTTGAACGCACCCATTGCGATCGCGCAGGAAGCCAATCAGTCGATGGCATTTTACAAGTCCTAATGGCTCCTCTACACTATGGCTCATTGTGGGCCATCATGATGGTCACCATTATCATAGCCTGAATGGACGCATCCACACAGTGGTCCATCTAGATGGACCATTCTAGATGTGCATGAATGGGCCATAGTGGGTTGATAAAAATTAATTTCAAATTTTGAATTGAAATTATAAAGTTATTCAAATTTAATAAACTTTAAAAATATAATTTCTGGTAATAATTACTAAAATTAGTGTTATCATGGAAATAATGATGGCCCATGGTGTGGACATGCCACTTTAGCCACTGCGCAGCTTACTTGCGCATGATGGCCTCCTTTGATGTGTGTAGTCGGACCGCTCCCAACGCCATCCATGGCCATTATCATCTCACCATCCACTACTTAGGCCACTACAGGCCATCTACCCCTATACACAATGGTGAAGACTCACAGTGGCTCAAGATGGGCCATAGTATAGAGGAGCCATAACGTGTTTCGAGTGCGGCCAACTAAAAAAACTTTAAATGTAAAGCTGTTTCCAAGATCTTCTTTGCCATCTTGTTAAGATCTATATACCAAAGGTAACTTAGGGCATCAAGTATTAAGGATTTAGTGCATTTTTTGAAATAAATAAGTTAGTTTCATCAGTATAATTTGCAATTTTGAAAAAAATTGTTTGGGGCACTTAGATACACAATGATATATATATATATATATATATATATATATATATATATATATATATATATATATATATATATATATATATAAATAAGTTCCCCAATAAAATTTGCACAATATTAATTTGTTCTTAAATAAAATAAAATATGTTAAAATTATATATTAATTTGTTCTTAAATAAAATAAAATATGTTAAAATTATATATTCTTTTGTTGCCATCAGAAAATGATGATCAGAAAATAAACGCGCCAGGAAAGATTGGGCAACAGGATTTAGAAAGAGGAATCAGGAGCTCAACCTAAGTAGGCCTGAAAACACAAGCGCCGCAAGAAGTTTTGCATTTAATAAGACCGCAGTGGCGGAATTTTTTGATAATTTTGAGCGTGTAATGTAACGCTATAAATTCACACCTAACCGTATATTAAATTTGAACGAAACAGGCATTAATTAACACGGTCTTACCAACGCCAAAAGTTTTGGCTGAAAAAACACAGAGGCGGTAGGTTTCACAGAAACGGCAGAGACGCGGAGAACTCGTAACTTTTTGTGGAATAGTAACAGCAGCAGGTGCCGCTCTTCCTCCTGTTTATGTTTTTCCTCGTGTCCATTTCAAATACCCATTTTTAAATGGGACTCCCCAAGGCAGTCTGTGTTTGGCAAACAGGAGTGGGTGGGTGACACCTGAATTGTACATTCAAGTTCTTCAACACGTTCAACGCCACACTTCGTGCACAAAAGATAATCCAATTCTTATTATTTGTGACAACCACGAATCAAATATTTCTACTAAAGTTGTTAACTATTGTCGTGATTATGGGATTATCTATCTTTTAGTGTTATAATATAACCATTTCATACAATTTCCATTCCGTATTAAAGTGCCCCACGTGATGTATCTAAGTACCCCGTTGGTGGGGCAGAATGATTCAAAATCCATTTTTTACAAAAACACGTAATTCTCCTTTTCTTCTTCTTCTTCTTTCGAATAGGCCTACTTTGGACCACACTTGTTCAACTGTTGGGCTTTGACCCTTGCCAGTATTGTCGCATCTTCTGCCGGTGTAACTCCTCTCTCTTCTGTCCAGGGGGTACCTTTCCTTCGAGCTTTTTCCTAAAATCCACGGGCTTCCTTCAGGGTGCATCTCAGGGTGCGTTTGGAGGCAATCTTGCAACGTGGCCATAGAAAGCTATCCTTCTTTTCCTTGCACAGTCAGAGAGCATCTCAATATGTTCGTGTAACTCAGAGTTATGCCGCCTTCGGAATTCCCCATCTTCCTTTACCGGACCTAAAATCTTCCTGAGGATTTTCCTCTCTCTGATTTCCAATTTCTCTACTAGACCTCTTCGGTTCAAGGAAAGACATTCCATGGCATACAGGGCTTCTGGTCGTAAGACTGATGTGTAGTGCTTAAGTTTCAGGTTGCGTGACAGGCATTTCTTATTGTAAGTGTTCTTAGTCAGTCGATAGGCTAGTTCTAACTTGTTGACTCTCTTAGATATATAATGATGCTCTTTCTGATAAGTTGGGTTCAATCCATTCGCCGAGATACTTAAATTTCTCAGTCCTCTTGATGTTTCCCTGTTCTAGTAACATCTCCCTGTTTGCTTCTCTGATGTTGGTGAAGAATTCTGTTTTCTCCAGCGACACTTGAAGACTCACTTTGGCAGCCTGTTTTCTCAAGCAGTTTACCTGCATTGTTGCCATCTCAGGAGAATCAGCAAACAATGCTATGTCATCTGCAAAGGCCAGGCAATCTACAACCAGTCCATCGTTCTTACGTTCCAGTTAGATACCACTCTGAGCACCCAAATTGTTCAGTTCCTTGCGCCATTCTCTCATAAACTTTTCAAGCACACAGTTGAGAAGTGGGGAAAATCCATCTCCTTGTCTCACTCCAGTTTTTATTTCGAAGCTTTCTGAAATCTCGCCTCTAAATTTAACCTTGGAATGGGTGTTGGTCAAAGTTTCTAGGATCTGTCTGCGGGTTTTGTTGTCTTGCCCTAGTTCCTGGAGAACTTTGTTAAGCGTTTCTCTATCAATGGAATCGTAGGCCTTCCTAAAATCAACAAAGGTGACGACCACCTTGCGGTTTCTCATCTTGGAGTATGCAAGTACAGTTTTAAGATTGAGGATCTGTTCAACACAGGATCGGGTCTTCCTGAAGCCCCCCTGGTATTCTCCCAGTTGACTATTTAACTGATTTTCTGCCCTTGTTTGTAACGCCTTCGAGAGAATCTTGTATGTTACCGGGACGAGAGAAATTCCACGGTAATTGTTTAGATCAGTAAAATCTCCCTTTTTGTGAAGCGAATGGATCAGAGCAGATTTCCAATCGGTGGTAATTTCTCTGTTTCCCAGATGTCCTGGATAATCTCGGATAGCTTGCGCACGGCATTGTTACCAGTACCTTTCCACAGTTCAGCAACGATAGAGTCCTCTCCACCTGCCTTATTATTCTTAAGAAGTTGAATGATCTGGCCAACTTCTTCCAATGAAGGGGGAAGCGAGTCCGGGTTGGGTGTGGTTTGTTTATAGTCGAAGTCTTCGCTGGGTGGGTCACAGTTGAGTAGAAGTACTGAGCCAAAAGGTGGCAGTTGTCCTTGTCGTTATAAGCCAGTTTGCCTTGTGAGTCTCTGAAGTGGAGGATTGGCGGAGCGCATTTTCTGAGTGCCTGCTTAAAGGTTCCAAAGAAATCTCTGGAATTATTCTTAGCAAAGCTCTCTTCGATTTGGGTTAGTTGGTTTTTTGTGAAGGTTCGTTTGGTTCCTCGAATTATCTTGGCTGTAAAATTTCTTTGTTCCAAAAAATTATTCCAATTTTCCTTGGTCTTTTTAGAATTCCACTTCACCCAGGCTATCTGTCTTTGGGCTATTGCATTGTCACAGTCTTCAGTCCACCACGGATGCTTCCTTCTTCTAGCGAGAGGGGCGAGTTCATTGGCCGCCTTGACAAGAGTCTCCTTCAGTTGGTTCCAGCTGTTTAGGTCTGTGTTGTTCAGTCTCTGACTTACTGGACTGTTCTTGAGTCGCTCTATGTCAAATCTTACCATTTTGGAGGTTCTGTGTAATCTAGTGTTTCCAGGCTGGAGTCTTATTTTGATCTTTGAGAGGTAGTGGTCTGAGTCCGGATTGGCGCTTCTTAGTACCTTCACGTTTTGTATTTCCTTTTGAGAATTTCGTGAAATGGCCAAATGATCTATCTGGAATTCACCAATCGTTCTCCGTTGCGGTTGGTTCGCTTATACGCCGGGTAACTGCCCACTATGTTTCTGTATTTTTTCTCTCTTCCCAATTGAGCATTGAAGTCACCAAGCAGTATGACGGTGTGCCTCTCTGGAAGTTTAGAGATAATATCTTCTAAGTCTTCCCAGAATTTATCAGTTCTGTCTGAACTGAACTGGGGCATGTACATTGACTATACTGTAGCCCTTGTTTGCGCATTTGAGAGAGAGGATGGATACACGACTACTCGGGGAGGTGAAGTCGGTGACTGAATCCAGTATCCTGTGACTGATTATAAATCCTGTACCTAAGTGAGGTATGTTCTTCATTACCCGTTGACCCACTTTTCCTTTGAGGATTCTGTAGCCTTGGGACTCGAAGGCATGTTCGTCCGTAAATCTGGTTTCCTGTACTGCTGTTAGTATTATTTTAGTGAATCATTTTTCATCAATTTTCCTTTTCTATAATAACTTAAACAATTTTGATGCTTTCCATAATATTTATACATTTAGCTAAACGTTGAGTTGAAAATAAAAAATATATATTACGTTTATACATGTTATTCGATTTTCAATTTTTGTGAATCAATCTGCCCCACCTACCTAATATATACTTTTTTATTTTTAAATATTACCTTTTGAAGAACAATAAATGATGAAAAAACTGCCGTCTTCCTTCACTCGGCCTTAAAAAAAGAAAAAGTCCTTCACTCGGCCTTATTTCGGAAAGGTTTTAAATAAAAAATAATGTATTAGTACGTCAATAGCTCCCATACTTTGATTATAAATTGACGTACTAATACGTCGTCGGCTACCAAATTTTATATAAAAAACACGTATTAATACAACTGCAACGTGATCAAATTAAAAAAGAAATTGTACGTTATCATAAAAAATAAAAAGGGAGCAGAAGAACATTTTTGCCAAGCCCTTTGTCTTTCAAAAAGACACAAGTTCATTCAGTACCTCAAAACCTTTTCTTTCCATGTGGATTTGTCTTGCGCTAGGTGGAGCCACTTGTTACCCGCATGTCGTTTTATGTCGTCCGTCCACCTTGACTGTGGTCTTCCTGCACTCCTCCTGGTTTCCATTGGATTAATCTCGGTGTCCATCTGTCTTGATGTTGCCTTGCCGCGTGTCCTGTCCATCACCATTTAAGTTCTGCAATTCTTTTTATTACATCCACTACCTTTGTGCTTCGTCTGAATTACTCGCACCTAAGTTTGTCTCGCAGACTGACTCCTATCAGGGCTCGTCCCATCGCTCTTTGCATTGTCCTTAGATGGTCCGTACTTTTCTTTGTCAGTGCCATTGTCTCCAAGCCGTATGTTGTTACAGGTGTTTCGCATGAGTCCGAAACTTAGCGCGATGTATTGGGATGTCCTTGTTTCTGAGGATGTGGCTCAGTCTGCTGAAGGCAACCCACGTTAGTCTTGTTCTGTTCTTTATTTCGGCTGTCTGATTTCCCTTTCACAGCTACTTATTTATTATACTACTTATTCTTGTAGTGGTGGTGTTATTTATAGTGGTGCCCCTTTTTAGGTCGCTCATTATTTTTGTCTTCGACAGGTTCATCTTAAGGTCTATTTGGTTGGACTTTATGCTTAGTTGTTCTAGACCTATCGCTGCTGTTGAGGACCGCATGTCATCTGCAAATCGCAGGTGGTTCAAAAAGATGCCGTCGATGTTTATACAGGAGATTATTGTCCCAGTTTCGAGTTTTGTTCGGATCTCGTGGTCTAGTGTTAGAGCGCTAACTAACGAATCTGGAGGTAACGAGTTCTATCCTGAGTGCGGCCGCATTTGCACCAGAAGACAAATGTGTAATTAATTAGCGCAAATTTATAAAAAAAACATATAGGTTTCTGGGCCTATAAGAGAAAAATATGGGCAAAATACAAATAGGCCACTGGACCGCAGTGTTTGAAAGGTTAATAACCCGGTATCCACATTGGAGCAAACTTTTTTGGTCCAATTTTTTTTGGACCATCAAAAAAATTAGTGTTTACAAAACGTCTTCTAGCGACGTGATAGTTTTGGAGATATGGGTTCTCCCTGACGTACCGCTCTTCTGATCTCGATGCTGTTTGTCGTCAGCTTCTCGTTTATGAATGAAAAATCACGAAACATCACGAGGGGTGGGGGTGGGGGGTGGTTTAGTGCTGGATAAACCAGCATGCTAAGTAGGTTAGGTTAGGTGCCTACGGCAGCAGATTTTAGGGGCGGCAAATTTGGTGCCAACATTTTTTTTGTCGTACAAAAATTAAAAAGATTAATTTTTATATACCTTAATGTAAATGTTATTAGGTCCACACAAACAATTCAACATGTAATATGTTTCACCACATATTGTTAAATAATTTTTTTCTACAATTTAGCGTAGTAGTGGTTGGTCCTAAAGGTAGGCGTCCACAGTTCCGCATCGGACGCTTCGCATCAAACGGATTATTTTTTACAGCGCGTCCACAGTATCGGTAGCGATCGGATTTGCCGACGCAATTACTAGCAAATACCATATTCCGTATGACGTCATCGGCATGCATCGTAAAAGTTGCCCGTCGGAGCATCGGCTTCGGCATTTCCGACAGGTAGATTCGTGCGATCCGTACTATGCGGAATAGTGGACGCGCACTTCTATTACTTTCTATTGAAAGAATACTACGATCCGTTTGATGCGATGCGTCCGAAGCGGAACTGTGGACGCCTACCTTTAGGGGCATACGCCGCGTAGTGGCATTGAGTCTGAGAAATACAGATATAGAGCGGCGATACAAACGAAAAGGCCGCCGAAAAGAAAAGCCGCTTCTGTTGATTGAGTCGTGCAATTTCTTATATGTATTATTTTTTCTTGGGTTCTTCGTGCAATTTCTTATATGTATTATTTTTTCTTGGGTTGTGTGCTACATAGGGAAAAATGAAAAGTTCAGTGTTCCGAATAACGGAAATTATTGTATGATTTTGGAACTGTTAGCTGAATTCGATCCTTTTTTAGCAAGTCATGTTGAATATCTAAGACTTTTATAAAAAATTTGAATAACATTTTTTAATTTTTATAAATTAGAGACGCAGGAAAAAGTTATTGACTGAAATTGGGAAAGAGAAAATGCTAAAGAGAGTAAATTCGACACGTTGGTCAACTAGAGAGGACGCATCTAGAAGTTTGAGTGTTTTTTGACACGAAGTTCTTAAAACTTTGGGATCAATCTAGGATGATAGTGAATATTCAAATGCAGGCTTTTACCGTAGATGTGATCACTGATGCCGATGTTTACGAATCCCTTTGCAAGTTTTTCGTAGTTGAACGAGGGAATTTTAAGCATTTTGAAGAAAAGGCGATGGAATTAGGCGTGTCGAAGCAGTAAACAAAAGACATGGGAAAATGATAACCAAAAAGGAAAAAAATATATGGTGAAACACGCGAAGAAGGAATGAGAGTGGCTACTGATACTTTCTTACTGATACAACTGATACTTTCAGAGTTAATTAAAAAGTTGATTAAAACATCACGTGATTAATGGACGACCCCTAGAAGAATCTGTCCCAAATAACTCAACTTCAACCCATTTATGAACAACAAATCCAACAAGTCCACAATAATTGCAAAGCCATAAACCGCGCTCAAAAAGTGCCGGATACTCTCAAACCAAAATAGCAGATTACATAAAACTTACTCTCCTAATCACGTGAAAACTTTTGTGAAAGTCCTTTTCTCCTATACTAAAAACAGTTTTAACAAACACTAGGATTGGAAATATGAATTTCTTTTTTAAACAATACTTTTATTTTTCATTAGATTCTCGCACTGCTGCGTCTATTAACTGGTTCAATAGCTTTGTTCTCTCCATGCTCTTCTTGATACAATCGAGCAAGAGCTCTTCACTTATCGGACTTCCACCGGGCTTCAACACTGAACACAGCTCGTCATCTTGCATCACTATTGTAATTTCTCCCGAGCTTAAATTTTCTTCTTCGGCTGTGGGATCCATCAACATGACAACACTAAAAAATAATAATAGAGAAAGAAACAAAATAAATAATGGTAGTAAAGAAATAATTTATATGAAAAAGATGTTCTTATACGTTCACAAGTTTCTGTTGTCACAAAGAATTGATAACTTGATAAGTAAAAAGTATTGCTTAATTTACAGATGATGCCACAGACCAGGAACTTTTATTCGGTGTCTCTAACTAGACCAATTTGTTTACGTACCTATATTGAAGGACCAATTTAAAAATTACTATATTATTAGACTAATTAAAGTTAATGTACATGTAGGATAAAAATAATTGATTTTTGTTCGATTTTTAAATTCATAAATCGATATCTCGAGAAGGGTTGCTGATAATTGAATGCTTGATAATTGAAAACTGATTACGGCATTACAGCAGGTCATTTCCGGATGTATTCATATTTCCCTAAAAATATTAATTAGTTTCTTTCCCAGTTCTTTGCCCGAGCGACAAAATATCGCTCGATTTTGCCGATTTTATCAAGTTTTATCTCGCGAACGGTAGGGGCTAGCAAAATGCAATTTGTATGTTTACAACCATCAGGGAAAACGCTTTCAGACACGCTTTGATATTTTCATTGCCTTGATAAATAATGATTTTAAGGATATAAATTTTCTCGGATTTTCCGCAGATTTCACGATGTAATAACTTCTCAACGCCTTATCACAGAGACGTTTTTACCAATCGATTCAGCATCCTATTACATTACATTAATTTGTTCGAAAACATACATCAATTTCCTCAGAAGCTTTTAATTAAAAAAATACCATAGAACCAGCCTGGAGAACTCTTACATTTTAATTCACCTCTCGGGAAATTTTCAACCGATTTCCATAATAATTCAGTATTTCGGCTAAATTATTCTCGGAGAGATACTTGAACTTAGTTAGAGAAAATGACTGGAAACCGTTGGAAAATTTAAATATCGCGGATAACTTGCTTAATTTGATAACATCAGAGTTTATTTTAACTCGAAAATTGTGCCAAGAATAATCTAGCAAGTAACTTACTCATCAAAAATGGCGAATGTAGTTGACACTGGGATGTGGTAGAGCTTTAGAGGTTTTCTATCTTCTAGATTTACTAATTTATTATCCAATGCAGCATCATAATCAACAGACGGAAGCGTCACTGAAATAAAACATTGTTAAAGAAATTATATAATTAATATAATTATAACTATTATACGCGCTTATTTCAACTAGTAATTGAATTTACATCATTATTGAATATCAATTGAGACAAATCATGAACGAAATCAGTGTCTGCCAAAATGTGTGTTGCGTATAGTTTCATAATACACTGCTCAAAACAATTAGCTGTCACTAGGGTTTGACGGTTTTTCAAACCTAGTTTTTAAAGAAAATTTGTCTCATTTGAAAACCGGTTTTTAAATTAAGAAAACCGGTTTCACCGGAAATTAAATCTTATTTGATTTGCTATTCATTCTATGCAACGAGTTGTATTGGCCAGTGCTTGTACATGTTAACAAGTGAAGTGAACAAGTGAAATTTGAATTTCTGTTAACTGAACTAAAAGTTGAACATGAACACTGAAATTGAAAATTTGAAATTATTATATGCTTTAGAACAGTGGTGCGCAAGCTTTCTTGTCCACTTCTTTCAACTAATCTTGTCCATTCTTGTCAGCTCCCGTCTCGTCATATCCGGTCCTGTGGTTTTGTCTGGCTTTGTCCCATATCTTGTCCGACACCATCATAAAAATGCTATACAAGTTTTGACACCAAAAAACTTCACATAATGAATTCGCATATACGCGCAGATATTAGTAAAGTCTAGTATTAGTATGAAGCGACATATTTGTATTTAGAAATTAAAATTTGATGTAAACTAAATAAAGTCGGAACACTGCCTGAAAATATAAATATATTCAACCTTTCCGGAGCTCTATGATACTAATGAGTCTTTTAAGGAGTACCAAAAACAAATCTAATGTGAAATTTGCCAGTTATTTTTTATCTTTCAGTCCACCTTCGTGGTACTCAACAAAAACCAGCAAAATAACATTGGTTTTTAAGATCAAGTCTTTCCGATACATTAAGT
The DNA here is from genome assembly GCA_944588485.1 of Phosphuga atrata. Classification (NCBI taxonomy): domain Eukaryota; kingdom Metazoa; phylum Arthropoda; class Insecta; order Coleoptera; family Silphidae; genus Phosphuga; species Phosphuga atrata. The sequence continues at coordinate 69,259,652 of OX155894.1, read as the reverse complement.
AGATAGCCATCTGTAGACGCGTTTCGAGATTTATCTCTCATCAGTACTACTATCACTAAAATAAAGTTCACTATAAAAATACATTATAAAATACAATTGGAACAATAACATAATACAAATACACAAATAGATACAACATATTCGATCGAAATAACTTTCCTTATGAAAAAAATAGGAAAATTAACTAAATACGCAATGCATTTAACGCATTGTGGGGGGAATTTTATGCTCGCACGAATGACAACGAACCGCAACGCACTGAGGCATTGGTATGCGGAGACCTTTATACAAGTGCTGAAGTGAGTGCGCACATTCGCTCGAGAGGGCAATTGACAATACCGCCCGTGTTACAAACAATATTTTTTATTACTCATGTGAAGGGATGTATCTTGCAAGCTTGGGATCCAGGCGCCATCCAAAAAAATGGAATCAAAAATAAAGAATTTGCTTTTTCATTTATCTCCGGTAGTGTGGATTCGTCTCTCTCCTCAGTCTCCGGTATCACGATAGAATTTACACTCAATTTATAACGTTTTCTTATATATATTATATATTATTCTTATATATTATAATAATTTCTATTATTATTTTGTAATGAAAAAAATTTCTGACACTTTCACGTCACTTTTTTAATATCGAGGCCTTGACTGTTTTTTTTTAATGTAACCTAGCGATATTAAATATTTGCTTGCGTTACCTAGGTTATGAGGAAATATACAACGAAGCAAGTGAAAAATGACATTTCTCGTATTGAAAAACGTGCGTCAAGAAGTACTTTTCGCGCATGAGTAATAACAAAAAATGATTGGCATCACATCAGGTTTACGAACGCGGTTGTAAAATAGTTTATAATAATAATTGTAGGTTTTTCGTAAATTTTAATTTGTTATTCAGAATTTACTAGTAATAAAATTAATTCCTAAATTTCGTTAATTTATTTACGCAAAAAGCATTGTTATGCATTATAAATAATATAATTTAATTTCACTATTTCACTGGTAAATAAATTTCTTTGAATTAGGCGACCTCCAACATTTTCCAAACGACCCCCCGAGGGGTCGCGACCCACGGTTTGCGCATCACTGCTTTAGAAGACCGAATTCAAGAAAGACAAGTAGAATTCAACTCTTTTCCTGTATTTGCAAAATCTACAGAACATATACAGTTGATCAAAGAAATTGATTGTATTTTCCTGTTTGATTGTATTACCTGGAGAGATCGAGCAAATCGAAGAAACTACTCATCAGAGTAACACTTTAAAGGAAGCCATGTAAAAATTACTTCATAAGTTTCTTGAAGAAGAAAAACTTACAAATCCAATTGAAAGCTAAAATTGTTATTTGAGTTTTTGTTATTTTGTGTAATCCTTATTTTTTTATATTTGACTTTGATATTGCTTTCGGTTTTTGTTATTTTATATAAATAAAATAAAACATTTTTCGCTATTCCATTTTTTCGAGAAAAATTCGAAAACCTAAAAACTTTTTTTGGAAATTTGGAATTCGAAAACCGGTTTTTCAAAAAGTCGGTTTTTGTATAAACCCTAGCGGTCACTAAGTTGTGCCTTCACAAAATTCAAACACTAAATTACATGCAAATAAAAATCAGAACATATGAAAAACGCTCTATTTAATTGTATTAATTGACACATATGGAAGTGTCAGCATCACGTACTTTTAAAGTACCCGTAATAATTAACAACAACTACAAAAACCAAAGTGCATAACGAATTTAAATTAATTGTTAATGTAAACTTTTGTACATAAAGTGGTAACTTTACAATGAGAATGAAAACTTTACAATGCTTCCATATCACGAGATGGTATGTTTCGCAAAAGTCTTCGAAGATGTTCTTGTTGTATAGCGTCCCATTCTTCAAAAAGAGCCGCCGTTAGCTGCTGGATGGTTTGAGGAGGATGCGGGCGACCACGAACACGTCTGTTGAGCATATCCCAAACATGGTTTAAATAAAAAAATCATGGGTTTTTTCCTTCGTTAACAAAAAATGTGGACCTATTCCATATGCCACAGGGACAACATGTTACATAACTGAATCACCTCCAGATTAAATCTTTCGACATCCTGGACAGTAGCAGCTGCGCAGCGTTCTCCTAGGCGTCTGTAAACACGTACTCGGCCATCGCAACGAGTAATGCGGAACCTTGATTCATCCGTTAAGAGCATACACTTCCATTGTCGAAGTTGCCATGTGACATGTTCACGAGCAAAATTCATCCTTGCTATTCTGTCGCGTCGTGTCGAAGGTGGTTTTCGGACGGGTCGTCTTGCCCTCAAATTTGATTCCCTCAACCTATTCCTAATTGTCTGGTCTGATACAGTGACCCCATACGTCTTCCTGAGGGAAATAAAAGGGGATTTTGTAGCCGTAGAAACTGTATTGCGGGGATTCGAAAACAGTAAAAATCGGTCTGGATTTTAAGTTGTTTTTCTTTTGCACCTTGCCCACCGCGCCTGGTATATTGACCTACATCCAAGTACCGGTTTCACAATCGCAAAAGAACAGACAGGCTAAAGCTCACGGTCAGTTAAACTAATCAGTTGAACTGAAGTTTTTAATTGATGTAAGCCAAAATGATTTCCCCACTCACTGGCTTAAAACTGGCCTTCATTAATCGATTGTCGCGTGCTGTATCTGGCTAGCAAATTTCATCACATAAGTTAAAAAAATGGATTCAGATTCTTTTTTACTTTTTCGTGTCCGGAGAAAATGCATCCGTCAGTTAAAAATTTTACATTAAGATTTCACACTCACGGTCAGTTTTTGGATGTCAGTTCTGATGTCAGAACTGATCGTGAATGGAGGCTTTTTTTTAAGCTTTTTTTCAGGAAATTCAGGCTTTACCATGAAGTTTCTTGAAACTTGTCGAAGGCTTTCGCCATTTTCAATTAATGTCATAGCATCCCTATATGTCAATTAAAACAAATAAATAGAGCGTCTTTCAGATGTTCTTAACTTTATTTCCATGTAATTTCCGTTTGAATTTCATGAACGCACAAATTAGTGACCCACTAATTGTTTTGAGCAGTGTATTTGTAAAAAAATGATCATAGAGCATATTTGAACTTTGTTGATTCAGTCCATGCATTAATTTTCTATTATCTAATATTGTGTATCAAATTTTGTCTAATAAACCTTGAACACCAAGTTTTGTCTATTAAACTAAGACCGCCAAATTTTGTCTAATAAACCTTGACCACCAAGTACTGTCTATCAACTTTGGTTTATTAAACCTTGATCACCAACTTTTATCTGTTAAACCTGGACCACCAAGTACTGTCTATCAAGTTTTGTTTATTAAACCTAGATCACTAAGTTTTGTCTATTAAATCTAGACCACTAAGTTCTGCCTACCATGTTTTGTCTATTAAACCTAGTCCACCAAGTACAGTGTATCAAGTTTTATCTATTAAAACTTGACCACCAAGTTCTACCTATTAAACCTTGTCCACTAAATTCTATCAAGTTTTGTCTATAAAACCTTGACCAACAAGTTCTGCCTATTAAGGCTTGTCCACTAAATTCTGTCTATCAAGTTTTGTTTAAAAAACCTTGACCCTCAAATTCTATCTTTCAAGTTTTGTCTATTAGACCTTGACCAAGTTTTGCCTATTAAACCTTATCCACCAAATTGTACCTACCAAATTTTGTCTATCAAACCTTTACCCCCAAGTTTTGTCTATTTAACCTTGACTATCAAATTCTATCTATCAAGTTTTGTCTATTAAACCTGGATCACCAAGTTCTACCTATTAAACCTTGTCCACTAAATTCTGTCTATCAAGTTTTGTCTATAAAACCTTGACCAGCAAGTTCTGTCTATCAAGTTTTGTCTATTAAACCCTTACTACCAAGTTTTGTCTATTAAACCTTGACCCTCAAATTCCATCTATCAAGTTTTGTCTATTAGACCTTGTTCACCAAGTTCTGCCTATTAAACTTAATCTACCAAATTCTCTTCATCAAATTTTGTCTATTAAACCTTGACCACCAAGTTTTGTCTATTAAACCTTGACTATCAAATTCTATCTATCAAGCTTTGTCTATTAAACCTTGACCACCAAGTTCTGCCTATTAAACATTGTCCACTAAATTCTGTCTATCAAGTTTTGTCTATAAAACCTTGACCACCAAGTTCTGTCTATCAAGTTTTGTCTAATAAACCCTTAATACCAAGTTTTGTCTGTTAAACCTTGACTATTAAATTCTACCTATCAAGTTTTGTATATTAAACCTTGACCATCAAGTTCTGCTTATTAAACCTAATCCATCAAATTTTGTATATTAAACTTTGACCAAGTTTTGCTTGAGAAAAATATTGAGAATTTAAAAGCTAGAAAACTCTCATCATTTATTTACCTGTTTTTAAAGCTGTGAAGAGTGCTAGAAGACAAGCATCGATAATGGAACCGTCATGGTCCAAACAAACCAAATCGACGTACAAACACCAGGCCAGTTTCTCCGTGCATATGCACAAGTCCTTTAAATCGATGCATCCAGAATTTTCAATGATATCCGCTATGACCTTTGTAGCGACCTGCGCTTCATCACTAGGCGGACCGGGTTTGAACTTTGAAGAGCACAGCGATGGAAGATCAAGGTTCGGTATGAGGAAACCTTGGTTGGGAGTTTCCGCTTTCGGCTGACAAAACTCCTACAAAAATTGTGACAAACAAACACAATTACAGTAACAAATTCATACAATGATCACTTATTGTTGTTAAAAACTTAATTATTGGATAAATAAATTATTTTTATTTGATTTATATTTTATCAGTAAATATAATTATATACCTACAAGGATCATTTTATGTTGAAAGAAAATATGTTTATTGCATATAAAGGGCTAACGATTATGAGGTACTAACATATACATAAAATATACAGGGTTGTACAAAAATATGTGGTACTACAAACAACCATACGGTACTACATACAGTTGTCTGCTCAAACTATGGAAATGTGTGAATGAGCTATGGCTGTAAGCTGTGACTTCACACATGCATTGAGAACCAAGGAGTACAGATGAAAGAACACTGTAGCTTCATTAGTATATTTTATTCTGTTATTAAAATAAAAGCCAATCCTATACAGTATAATCTAGATAATCCGACACATATGGGACCAGACAACCGCCGAATTATAAGAAATAGTGGTGGGAGAGAAGATCGCCAGCGGTCTCAAGACCGCCGGATTACTGAACGTGCGTTCGATTAACCAACGGCCGAATTACCGAGAATATACTGTATTTGTGGTAACATCTTTTTGGACAACCCTGAACATCTCAAATATAATGTTGTTTAATTAAACTTTACAATTAAATAAAAAACTATGTAGTAAATTCATTAATGAAGAAAATATTTTGTGTATTCATTTTCAAGTTGAAGCGAGAAGATCGAACAAGCAAGACGTGCGCGTGTTTTACAGAAAGTGTAGTTGAGAGTATAACCGCGGGAAATTAGCTAGCGTCGAATTTCCAGCGCAGCCCTACGACAGAAGGGACCACGAAAACGCCAAATAATCATACGAGGTGAACAGGAAAGAGAAAAGGGGACTGATGTGAGATAGACAGGAGGAAGAAAGAAGCAAAGATTAGGCTAGGAAAGGAAAAAGTAGTTAAAAGAAAGGAAAAAGTAGTAGGAGTATAGTGGGAAGGAACGCAGTTCCGATAGTGAACAGGTCAATACATTTCAATCTAAAATCTTTTGATTATTAAAAATGATTTTTGGCAATAATTGACATTTTTTTTCCTAAAAACCATTGCAGATAATAAATAATTGGACTTACTGCTTTAATTCCACATATCACCGTAGTTTTACCAACTTTTGCTATGGCAGACCCATCAGCTGTGGAAACAGAATTAGAGTTTAACACCACCGGTCTGTATTTATCTAATTCTCTGCCGTCTGGCCTTACCTCGTGTGATAAGTGATCTCTATAGAATTTCGTTGGATGCAATGATCTGAAAAAAAAAATTATTGTCAAATGATATCTCTAGTTTTCTCAAAATGTACTATTTTACGCATTATTTTATAACAATCTTTTAAAACCAACACAAACTTCTCTAAACCACCTCCTATATTCTTACATAAAGTTTTTTTTTAATCCCAACAATCTATCTTTCAGTACTTGCATACAGTATACAAGTCCTTGCCAATTTGTTGGCGTATAGCGCAAATAGTTTAAGCAGAGAAAAAAAAAATGAAATCGCCACACTTTTATTTTGCGATTATATATATGGTTCAAGGTGGTGGTGGCTCAGATAGTTAAGCACTTGGCTCTCGAGTCAGACAGCGCGGGTTCGAATCCCACGCTGAACTAAAGCAGTAAAAATTAAAAACTAATGGCTGCAACCCACACCACACTCAATTCCCCAATCCGGCTTAGGCTACCGTGGGGTCTCACTGCCTAACACCTTCTCTGGAAATTTGTCGTTCGGATTCGACGTTAAACCGCTAGGTCCCCCATATTCTAGTGCTGAGGTTGATATGTGGCAGAGAAGAGGCCGGTGCCCAGCAGTGGGACATAAAGGCAAATGATGATATGGTTCAACCATCAAAAGGGTTAATGAACCTAACTATGCCTTGACGTTTTATTAGCCTCTGAAGTTCGTAGTTCATGCAAATTCTATATCCTTCTTCCTCCTTCACTGGTCCAAAGATCTTCCATAAAGTTCGTCTTTCATGGCTCCTCAACACTATGGGCCATCTTGAGCCACTGTGAGACATCACCATTGTGTAGAGGGGTGGAAGGCCTGTAGTGGCCTAAGTAGTGGATGATGGAGATGGTGATGGTCATGGATGGCGTTGGGAGCGGTCTGACTACACAAATCAAAGGAGGCCAGCATGCATGTCCACACCATGGGCCATCATTATTTCCTTTATCGCACTCTTGTTGTCATGATAACACTGATTTTAGTAATTATTACCAGAAATTATAAATTTCAAGTTTATTAATTTTGAATAATAACTTTATCATTTCAATTCAAAATTTGAAATTATTTTTTATCAACCCACTATGGCCCATTCATGCACATCTAGAATGGTCCATCTAGATGGACCACTGTGTGGATGCGTCCATTCAGGCCATCATAATGGGTCATGATAATGGTGACCATCATGATGGCCCACAATGAGCCATAGTGTAGAGGAGCCATCAAAAACATGAAAAGCATTTTTATCTACTTCTGACACACTCCATGACGATACGCTATTGACAAAGACAATTGACGTTTGATTGACGAGACAACATTAGTCAGATAAGAGTTTTATACATTCATAGTTTTGTTGCATAAAATGTTTTTTTATTTAAAATGCTTCAGATGGGTAGTAGCATCGATTTGCTGCCTGAATTCAGTCTTGTTTTTAACTCTGTTAAATAAGCGAGTCGTAATAGCCACACCGTATTTGTCAGTCGTTCGGATAGATGAAATTTATGATCAGTAAAATATGTCAACAGTTCATGCCATAATTCAAACATTCGTTTGAATCACATTAGTGATGTGGAAACTAACCATTATCTTCACATAAAATTTTTAAAACTCCTGTTTGTAGTGGCCAAGTTTTGATAAAATTATCAGCCCTTCTTCGTCCAGTACCAATTTTAATGTATCGAACATTTTTTATCCGTGAAATTGCACCAGCAACCTTTTCCGTCATTGCTTCAGCTCCATCGCTACACACCGCAAAAAAATTTTAGAAATTTATTTTGTGCAGTTTCATAAAATTTTCAATGCACTTGTATATATTTTCACACGTTGTATTTAATTCCAAACTTTCACAAAAAAAGTAAGTCTTCCTCAACGGCCGGCGCGAGGGGTGTAGAGGTGACGCTCGTGGCCTCATGTTAGAGCGATAACTAACAAGTATAGAGGGAGTGAGTTCTATCCCCAGTGCCGGCCGCATTTGTACCAGAAGACAAATGTGAAAAATATTAATTAACGCAATTTACAATAACAACTAGGTTTCTGGGCCTATAAGTGTATGTGAAGGCAAAATACAATAGGCCACAAGTAGTCCGCAGTGTTTGAAGGGTTAATACCCGGCATCCACATGGATACAATACTGTTCGAAAGGAATACAGATTAAACGTTTTGAAGAAAAACTTTGTAAAACATGCATGAGACAATGTCTTTAGACATGGTTTAATAAGCAATACAACAATTAAATATGATTCTCCACTCAAAGCAATTCGGTAACATGTTTTAAAAATCCGTTTAAAAAAATTAAATAAATGTTTTGTAATTAAATTAAACTAGTACATGTGGATCGTATTCTTTTTGGACGGAAGAGTTGTTGTGGATGGAATAGTTGAATAGGGTGGAAAAAGTTGATTAGGATGAAACGATTGTTGTAGATGGAATAGCTGTAATGGTGGAATAGTATGTAGAATCTTGAGGTGCCTGCCACATGATTTTTCATGAGTATGTGGTTCATGTAACAGTAAGCAGATTTGAAAGGTGTGGAACTCTTGTGGCGCTTTGAGCGCTACCTGGGTTGTGTATGTGTGGAAATTAAGGGAAATTGCAAATTGCACGACTCCTGATACACAAAAATATTTTTCTAAACATTAATTTCGTTCCAATAATTTTAATGGTGTCAGGTTTTTAAAACAACAAAATCAGTTTTGAAATGAAGTTATTCATATAGACCTTTTTACGGTTAGTTAAGTGCATGCGCGTCCGCTATGTTTCAAAGGCGGTAATGTGAATGAAAGTTTCGGTCACATTTTGTTATTTTCACTGGGTATATGTCAATAACTACCCGAAAAACATGGCGGACATTGACGTATGCACACAAAAAATTTCAACTATGAAAAGGTCTATTGTGTTGAATCAAAGTTAATATTTAAAGAAATGATATTAGAAATGAAAAGCTGCCATCATTCATAAGAGAAAGCAACTAAAGCTAACGATGTGATATTACTTACAAAGCCTTACAACATTGACGAAAACAACTGCTGTGGTGTAAAAGTTACAAATCTAACTGAAAACTCCATAATACTCCAGAATAAGCGAAATTTACAATAATTGCCGAAAAGAGTTGAAATTTACAAATTACCGCGGTAAAAGTTGCTAAAGTTGAAAAATATGACGCGCGAAAAATGGGCGACCATTCGCAGGGCTCTAGGGGGCGCACCGTGCAAGCGAAACTTATAAGCTTGGTTTCAGAATGACGGCAAGTTTTGACGGAAGGACACCGTTCAAAAATTTGTGAAAAATTCCCAAGCATCTCCCAGCTAGGACACAAAATGCGAATTTCGTTTTTTTGCAATAACTTTGCCAATTGCGAACTTTTTGCAACTTTTAATAGCCTATGGCACGGTCCAGTCTGTTTCCGATCTGCCATTGTAGGACAGGAAGTTGTGCTATTTGTAGTTTTGTAGATCTTGAATGCGTATTGACATCCTACCAGTTTCCTTTTATCCGCCGTGGCGACCTCGTGGTTTCTGCGAATCGGCAAATCGGCACATCGCATGCAAGATATCGTCGACCTTCATCGAACGGTGTAGAAAAAATTGCAAAATTCCACCTACTTCCGGTTCGGTAGCCGCTAACGTCTGGTTTTGCAAAAACATCTACCGAACGGCCATTTATGCAAAAAATCGCGCGGCCTCTTCGAAGAGCCAGGGAGGAAGAACCCACGCAACCGGATCCGCAAACAGGAAGGGGTTCCGTTCAGCGGTCGGCTCGCAATAGAACGTCAAAGAAGATCGTTTTTTACGGTTTTTCGCAATTATCTCCAAATTATCAGCGAAGACTCGAAAATTCGAGATGACTGTTCTGTGCGGAAAAAATCGGCATATATAAAATCTCCCTATAGCACCACTTACGTCCCGATCGGTCCAAATATGTAAATAATCAAAATGCTACAATGATGCCATTGTAGCATTTTGATTATTTGATTTAAATATTTTTGACATGAAACCTTTAGAAGAACTGTAACTTGCAAGTTTTTCTTTGGAAATAAGAAATGTTTTTATTCTGAAATACAAAAAATCTAGGAGCAAGAAAAATTACCTGAAAGCTGGAATGAAGCAATGATAGTTCCAATATATAAGAAAGAGGATAGAATGGAGTACACAAGTTATAGACGAATTGCATTATTGAATGTAGCATATAAAAAATAAACTAACAAAGAAGTTAGACCAGGAAATACCAATGCGGCTCTCAGAAGGACAGATCAGTTATAGATCGAATATTTACTTTAAGAGAGCTACAGTCAGAAAACCACGAATATAACAAAGAAACATATGTGCTATTCATGGATTTCAATCAAGCGTACGACCGAATAAAGAGAGAGCAATTTTGTACATAGCTTTTAAAGAACTTGGAATTAAAAGAAAACTATTTAACTTAAATCAACTAACGTTAAAAGAAACTGATAACAGGATGAGAGTAAGAACAAGAACATCAGACAGGTTCAATGCACAAAAAGGTTTAAACTAGGGATGCATCGATACGCACTTCTGCCGATACAATACCGATATTTATAAAAAAAGTATCGGCGATATCGATACCGATACCGATGCGTACAGTGCAGGCTTTTAAAGATGTAAAAAGCTGTGGATTTAGGATAGAAAATATAGAAACAGACGACATTACTTATTTATATAATATTTATTTAGAATCTTAACTAATGAAATTTAGAAAAATGTAATTTAACAAAATGTCAATTATGTTTTTAAAATTGTGATTTAATAAAAAAAATAGAGTGAGTGAGTGACCAATTGCAGTGAGTGAGCTAAACATTGGATGGGCACTAAATTGTATATTTGTTGAATCTCTCTGATAGCGACACCCATATTTGCAGCGTTGTCGGTAACAATGGCTCGAACTCTGTTTTGCATATTCCAATACTGAAAACCCTTCTTTAGATTACATGATATGTTGAATCCTGAATGCTGAAGACCCTCGAATGGAAATACTTCGAGACAATAAAGCTTGTACTCGAGACAATAAGTTAACATCTCTCCCATGAGCTGTTACGCTAATAAAATCATTAGATTGCGATGAAGAGTCACATGTCCATATGTCGGTGGTTATCACAATGTGCAACAACTCTTTTAACAAACCTACTACTTTAGTTCAGACTCGCTCATATATTTCTGGTATAACATTTTCCGTAATATAGAAACGTGATACCATTTTATAATTCGGGTATAGCTTCTTTAATAACCGTTGATAGCCTACCTTGCTAACTAAATCGAATGGCTCCTTATCGACGCATATTTACTCAGCAATGGTGTGAGTTATTTGTTTTACCCTACAATCGTCATCTCTATAAAATGTGTTTTTATCGATCATCTCTCTTAGAGTTGCTTGTCTCTTAGGTAGTGGGCCACTGTCATCACTCCTTGTTGTCTTCGGCACTGAAACAGTGTCCAATTCACTCTGATGGTGTCTTTTCATGTGGATCCACAAGGTCGATGTGTTCCAATTTTTTGAATTGGTGAATTAGTGAAAAAAAATGCCTATCGAAAGTCATTGCCACTAGCGGAATGAAATTATAAGACCCGTGCGTAGATAAATGGTGCCGCATATACATGAACGAACCAAATGCGCCATTTATACGTTGGCTGGTTATAGCGCGGAATCTATTTGTGTATCGGCAAACTAATATCGACGATTCCGATATATCGGAAAACCAACTATATCGCCGATATATCGGTATCGATATCGGTATCGGATGCATCCCTAGTTTAAACCAAGAAGATCCACTGTCCCCAATACTGTTTAGCTGTGTACTAGGATATGTCATAAGGAAAGCAAAATTAAATAAAAATGATCTTCTCTACAATAAAAAAGTATCAATGTCCTAGCCTTTGCAGACGATTTGACAAGAGTAACCAGAACGACCAAACGTACATAACAAATCAATAAAGCCACTTGGTCTGTTTACGAAATGTCAGTGGTACTATCAACAATGACAGTCCAAAATATAGCTTTTTGAACTTCTTCTAACAATGTAGTACTAGTAGCAGCTGCCAAAAGTCAAATTTGTTCTTCCAATATTGAAGCACACAAGTACTTTACTTTCGTCTCAGTTTCTAAATGATACTGCAATTGTGAACAGTATCTTGAAAGAAATTTAATAAACGTTAGTTATACACCACAGTTGGCACGATTCAAGTCTCTAGAATGAGGGTAAAGTTAGTGACGTAATTGTCCGCAGGAGATCAAATAGCAACGCGAGAACTTCTTTCCATCTTTTCTGCTCTGCGTCATCCTGTCTTTTAAGGGATGCACTCATAAGGGATCAATTGACTTTTCCTCCAAATACGCCCGTATTCAAGTTGTAGCCATTAGATGAGATTTACTTCGGGAATGTTTATGAATTCTGGTGGATAGATGTCCCCAATCATTCCACAAAACCACGTTTTCCTTTCCGAATAACCAACATGTATGGCAATAAGCTACATCCATTTGAGGTGAATATGAAAGCCACCATCTGCTACGTTTTTCTGCTACGTTTTTCACCTAAGCCAGGGGTCGGAAACGCAGGCCGCATGCGGCATATAGCAAGTTTTTGTGCGGCCCAAAAAGAGACATAATTTTTTCGGTATGAATTATCGAAAATTTCGAGAATTCTTATACGAATATGAAGATGTTGTGTACTTTTCTGAAGTAATGGCTTAGTCGTGGGAAAGTTTTGAAAAGATTTTTCGAGTTGAAATACGAGATTGAAATGTTTCTGATAGAAAATGGAAACAATATAACAAAGTTATCGAATTTTAAATGGATAATAAAGTTGGCTTTTATTGTTGACATTACCTAAATAATTTAAATATAACACTGCAAGGCAAAGGAAAGTTAATCAATGAGTTATTTACGGAAATTAAAAGTTTTCTGCAAATAATTATAATTTTAGCATTTTCCGAATATGGATTTTTTTTATTTAGAAATGGCATAAAAGGGCGCAAAATAGAAAAAAAAGTTTAAAGAACGTGTTCAATAGCACGCGTCCATGTTTAGAAAAAACCTAAACATGGACGCGTGCTGAAAAATCGCGCATATTGAACTCGTTCTTTACTATACTATTTCCTATTTTGCGTCTATAATGAAGTCATTAAGGCACTCATATGGGTTCGTTAATGGCTCGTCGAGTGCGATATAATTTTCTCAATATGTACCGAGATTTTTTTATTTAGAAATGGCATAAAAGGACGAAAACTAGAAAAAATAGTTTAAAGAACGAGTTCAATAAGCGCGATTTTTCAGCAAGCGTCCATGTTTAGAAAACCCTTAGTACGTTCGTCGTTTTCTAAACATGGACGCGTGCTGAAAAATCGCGCTTATCGAACTCGTTCTTTAATATACTAATTATTTCTCAACTTGAAAATAATAATATTCTCACTTTGCAATCGTTTTGAACTAACAATGACAATCAGTGTCCTTCAAATAATATTTATATTGAAGCTAAAAACTAAAATTATTCGACGAAAATTTTCGTTATCGCTTTCAAGATTTTTATGCAAAAGAAATTGATATATTAATATTTGAAAATTGACTTACAAATAAACAATTTATATAAAAATAATTTTGATGAAAATAATTTAATTTCTTTTTATTTAGGTCTATCAGATAATAAATTTCCTAATTTAATAATAATTTAGCGATATCAATGATTACCATTTTTTCGAGCACTTACTTCTACAAACTTTTTGAAGAATGAATTTAATAAAATCAAAATATAGAACGAGGTTGACCGATGAAAATTTGCAAAACATTTTGAGGATCTCAGTGTCTCAAACCCAACCCGATGTAAATGAATTATCGATTCAAGAACAAAAATCACATTAAATATAATGTTTGTTTTAATAAAATATATTCTTTTTTGTATATTTTGAGTAAATTTAACATGTAAATAAAATTGTTACTATTTTTTTCTTTTTTATATTGATACCTAAAAATATTTATATTCGATTAAAAAAACAATTTAAGCTACATATTACATTCGAAAACATCTGACTGTGTGGCCCGGTTAAAATTGTTTTTTTTAAATGGCCCGCGGTCAGGAAAAGGTTGCCGACCCCTGACCTAAGTTAAAGAATTTCTCTGAAAAACTGCGATTTTTGGTTTTAGGGTAGGCAATATCTCGTGATTGGCAAGTGTTTCACTTTTAAATAAGGCGTAGTCCGAGGGAAATCGTTTTAAAAGTTTCCTCTTCGGCTTTCTCCGTATTATTGGTTCCTACCTCACTAATTTCAGTGTTTTCTGTTTTTGTAGTAAACTTATCTAAATATTCTAAAGACTCGAACTCAGTGCTAGGTTTTCAACGATGATGTAGGTGATAGAAAAAAAGCAAACATTTATTTTCTAACCCTGTGTCTGTTGAGTCGGAGTCTGACCTAATATCAAACAAAACTGATTCATTTGAAACAGCAGCAGAAGTAGAAGATGAATGTGAAACGACAAAAAAAATCTTACATTTTCTTAAATTTTTTTGCAGCTTTTTCGCTTAATATTTTATTATATTTAACGCACGCTTTTCAGCGCCCGATTTGTGTTTATACTTTGATTTATTATTTATTGATATTGTTTTTCGCCAATACTCACATATGCGGCTGAAACAAGGGCCCACACATCAGCCACCAAACAAGGGCTGAGAACGACTGAAATGCGGACCCTGAGAGCAATAAGAGAAGTCACATTAAGAGACCATGTCTGGAGCTCTAAGATCAGAGCTGACCTACAAATCAAGGACGTCGCGCGCTGGGCAAAAGCCCGTCGAATATACTGGCGGGATCACGTGGAAAGCATGCCGCCACATCGAATCGCTAACTGGGCCATGACACAAAAACCCAACAGAACGAGACCCCCTGGAAGACCACAGAAGAGATGAACAGACTCCTGGACTTCCAAATCGCAGAAGCCAAAGGACTAAGGAGAAACTCACAGAAACAGGCACATAGTGGCTACACAGAAGAATAAGAAGAAATTATTGTTTTAATATTTTGTTGCTAAATGGGAAACCGTAAATAAATAATTATTATTATTAAAAGCAAAAAAATAATACAATTAGATAGATAAAATGATAAAGAAAAATGTTTTTACCACTAAAAATTTAAAAATGTCAGAAAATTTGTAGCAGAAACTCAAACTGCTCACTGCACTCAGATAACATATAATATAATACAAAATAGGAACAAGGAACATAATAGTATATTACGTGACAAGAGTTGTAAGAAGCATATTACATACGAGCGGAACAGTTAGACAGGCAGCAATTCCGCGAGAACGTAATTGCCTTACAACTCGAGTCATGTACTATACTTTATCTACGACCACACTAATTTGTTTCTGTTTAATAAGAAAAATATGTTTGATGTAACACCTTCGAACTTATTTAACTCGATAGAAATGAAAAGAAATACATTCATAATGGTACATACCTTTTTATTTAGTACTTATTTGTAGTTTTCGTTAGATTTAAACGTGAATGATGTGACGTTTAATGATTGTTTGAAAATCACGGAGTACTATATTTAAAAATAGTATCAACGTGCAGCTCTCAACCAATCAACGAATCGTAAAGCAAACGTGCTTGGGTGATTTTGAATTACTACATAACATTAATCGCGGATTGTTACATATGTGTGTGGTATGATGTATTTACATAGTCCACGAACTGTACAATAATGGGCATTTACAATAATGGTCGTAGATAAACTCATAAACAATGTTAATAGCGTAGAGACTGGAGATGTTACTTTTTAGAAGAAATAAACTGAAATGATTCCAAGCAAAAAATAAAACTGTTGGAATGTTTTTTTTACCACCATTTTATGTAATATTCTCAGTTATAATATCACAAGAGCATCGAAAATAATCGATTATTTTTCGAGTCACGAGATGTAATCTGCGAAAAATCACGAGAGCGTAGCTCGAGTGGTTTTTTAAGGATTATGTCGAGTTAGGAGTGAACAATAATCGATTATTTTCGATTGCTCGAGTGGTATTCGTTACGATTATATAACGATTAAAAATAAACGATAATAATAAACTAAGCGATTTATAACTAAATTGACATTTGTTAGTAAATACAAAACTTGTTGTCATGACAATTACTAAATCATGGCTCTAGATTTACATTATTATTCATTGTTTTTGCTTTGTTGGACCCACCGAATACCTGAGTATACCTGAGAATAACCCCGATTATATCCTGATATAATCACCTGAGGTGATTATACCACGTCGTCAAGGGTATATCCGTTTATCAATACCCGGTAACTAAGTAAAATTCTCAATTGCTATTGGCCAATTTTATGATGAGTTATATAATCAGAATTATTTATGTCGGCAGTTTTTAGACTGCACGTGCAATACAGGTTTTTTGCGAGGGCCCTTTCCCAGAAGCGATGAATTTATCACATTCTATTAATAATGAAATGATTGCTTTGTTAACAAAATATGGTACATTACAAATTATATTTCCTTGTAAGGTATTATTTTGGAAGTACAAATGTGTTTTGTAAAGTATTGTTACAGGGGCTCGCCTGCATTGGGCCTGTCAGTGCTACACACTAATTGCACCCACGTTAATATGCCTCTGGTATCTGCATACATGCACAATCATTGATTCACATATAAAGAAAATTTTGTAGACACTATTAATTATGAATTAGTTTTTAAAGAATTTTTTTTTTAAATTACAAATATATAAGCCACTACATAAATTTACATTTTGCACAAGACCACTATACTGCTATACTGCTGTTTTTG
This sequence comes from Phosphuga atrata, assembly GCA_944588485.1. Classification (NCBI taxonomy): domain Eukaryota; kingdom Metazoa; phylum Arthropoda; class Insecta; order Coleoptera; family Silphidae; genus Phosphuga; species Phosphuga atrata. The sequence continues at coordinate 69,242,907 of OX155894.1, read as the reverse complement.
GGATGCAACAGTCACCAAACATCACAAGTGTTATTCCATTCCAATTTCAATTGTATAAATAGCTCAGGCTCGCTCGGCTGTTCAGGCGCCATAGGGCCCATGTCACTTTCTTAGAACAGTTCAGATCTAGTGAGCTGACCTTAGAATACACAACTTTAAATTGATAAACAATAATGCCTTGGGCAAGAAAATTTATTTATTTCTTTGTTATTATTTTAATGCATTTGTGTGTAAATATTGCAGCTAATTTTATTATCTATTATCACAACTTGTTTGGCAAAACCCTCAGAATTATTTCATCGAACTGCAGGGTTGCACGGAACCCACTTTGGAAAACACTGGTCTAGGGCTCTAGGGGAACGCAGACCTCACTTTGAGCCCCACTGATTTATAATGAGAGGCCCTACTTGGAATCTCTTTTTCTTTATTACTGTTTTTAATTTTGATATTTACACATGTAACCATAATGAAGAAAATATTAATTAAAACATGTTTGATAACTTACCTGTATTGTTTTGCCATATTTGAGAGAAAAACTGTCGATTATTTCAAAAATAACCAACAAAATTAACGTGTGATATTTGTTATGCTGTTTCTGTTTCCATATGATTTACAGTGTTGCTAATCTGCACAATGAAATAAATCCCCACCAATAATGGAAACCAAAACATTTCAATTTTAACACTTTGATTAGTTTAAAATTGAAATCAGAGATTTAATCCACATTAGAAGAAACGAATTATATTATTAACGTCAATCATATTGCTAAAATTCACTTCTAACGTTTACGCATTGTTGGTATGAATTGGTGTCCTGATAAAACATCGCTCGACTAAACAACGCGGCGAAAATATCACACCGACATAACAACGCACTACGAAAATATCACATCCTAAAATATGTGGTGATAATAATTAGGATGTGATATTATCCTAGTCGTATATTTTCGAATTGTTACAATATTGCTGTGATAGTTGCCACGTGTTTTTGTCCCTTTTTTATAATTTAAGGTGTGATGTTTTCGTAGCGCGTTATCGCAGCGCATTGTTGTGCCACTGTGTTGTTTTCGATGCGATGTTTAGTGGTGCGTTGTTATGTCAAGAACCATTTGATTTATTTATTTACGATTTACATCCAAAATACTTTTTATTTCGTAGTTTAACCAACATTTCAAAATCTTAATTAAGGCATTATTTAATGTAATCAAACCAATATAACGATCTCAAACCATGTTTTATTTAATTTTGCATGAATCTAAGAAAATATCCCTTTGTAAAAAAAAATTAGCGTATATTTATAAGATCACGAAACATCTGCAATTCGTACTTTATTCTTTTGTGTTCGTGTTTGTTGAAATTGAAAAGAATGTTATTTTTGATTTGTATAAATCTGACAATGCTGTGAAAATCTGACAGTTTGTATATAATAACGGAAGTCGCGGGTGGGGATTGCCTATATACTTCCTATTTACCACACTTCCCGCTTATTTCCCGCAAAGGGGTTGCAATCAGGTATTTATGTTAATCACCTGGGCATTAACACGTAGTTTAACAAAAATCATTTAGATATCGTCGAGGAAAAACCAAAACAGAGGTAATTGCCGTTGAAGTTTGAATTGACAAGGTGGGAGTTGGGACATAGCGCACGTGATCTATATACTGCGCCGTGATTGGTCGAAGGTTTTATTCTACCGCTAAAAGTTGTTCAACGGTCACTCAGCTGTTGGTATGTTTTATACGTTCCCAAGTCATTTGTGTTCTTTACGTGTGTGACCGTTGCACAAGAATTCTTCCACTCTTGGATTGTTTGGTTGTATATTTGCGCAAAGTTTTATCGGATAAAACTGGCACAAATCAGCTGAAGCAAACGAAACAATCCCAGAGACGTTTTACACATAGTTTTTCTAATAATTCTTTGAAAAGTTTTTTCCTTATACAAAAATGGCTTCTTTTCAAATACACGAGGATCAAGAAAACCGCGGCCGCGATTTCCGCCAAAAGCAAAACGTCTTCGGACATCAGAAACGGTCCGTTCTGGGAGTCCTTGACAATAAACCAGAACGTGTCTTGAAAGCTAAACAGGTAAACAACCAACAAACAGCCTTCCACAACTAACAAACATTTTCTGCTCAGCCTTTAGGTGCTTCGAACTTGAACAAGAAAAACGACGAGAACTCCTACAAACAGCTACAACCAGCTAGCAAGCCACCCCCTCCGGTAGTCCCTGTCGCACAGTTTGAAGCCTTCAAAGTTTATGAAGACAGCCACGAGGAACTTCTAAAGAAAGGCATTAAAAAACTCGAGAGTCAAAGAGTCGATGAGATTTTCCGGAATGTTTATAAAGGCACTGATGAGGACCGCTTGGTCACCAAGCAGGAGGTCTTGGAGAAAGCCGGCATTTTGGAAATTCCGAGACCCCAGATCATAGAATTGGTTGTCGAATCGCCCATGAGTGTCGAGAGAGGTTCCGACGAGAATTCCGAGTTGCACATCATTTGTAAAAGCAACAAAGATCTGTTCTTCGAACTGGAGGAATACCGAGATGAGATTTATTTCTACTTGAGGAATCAAGAGGTATGTTAGCTATCATTTATTTTTATAAAAATTATTTATTTAGATCTGCAAGGTACACAGAAGTAATTGGTGCTAGGTTATTTTTCATTTAAATTTTATTTTATTATTTCGCAAACTGTGAAATTTTTGCAAGAAAACAAGTCAGTGTACAAATTTATTCAACTTTTAATTGCAACTGCATATTAAGTTTGAATTATTTCTAATCCACATATCAAAATTAATTAAGATTAATAGTATTAATATTATATCAGTTTATAAATTTTTTTTAATCCTGTGGGCACTATTGGGATATTATTATTATTTACCTTTATTGGCATATTTACAACACTTAGTTATAACACTACAACAAAACAAAAAGAAGGAAAATGTGAATAAAAAAAAAACATAAAAAAACAACTAGAACAGAACAGGACTAATAACCCGACCCAAAAATACTCCAAAAACTCAAACTTAAAAAACTACACTTTAAAGATACAAAAAAACAAAAAGATTCTTCGCCTGCACTAACTTTTCTCCCTCCCTAAACTCTTTCCACAATCACTCCCTACCGCTCTAAAATTCCCGCATTATGGGCCACCCTCTACCTGACTTGTCCATTCATGCTTCCCAGTCTTTACATTTATTTTTCTTCTCTACTTCCCATGTTGGACCTTTGCACTCTTCCATGCAATGTGTTCATCTGTCAGTACCCTCTCCGCATATGGTACACAAATTCTTGCTTTCCTTCAGCCAGTTACCTTCTTCCCTTTTCTTCGTTGCTACAATGAAACCTGGCTATCCTACATTTAAATTACCTACCACTGGACCTCTGCTTAGTTACAAAGGGAGTCTGCTGTATACTTGTACCCTGTTATACTCCTGTATATATGTCCCAAAGAACTTCTTCAAGGTTCCATATATATCAGATATTCCACAATATTATTGCTTTTTAAGCATTCTTGGTTACTGCATTCATGGTTGCTTACAATTAGACCAGCATAGGGGTATTCAAATGGTCGATTGTGAGGGGTTTTTAAGTTAATTTTATGAAAATAAACCCTAGTTTAGTGTCTCTAAAACTTTTGGAATCACATGCCACTTGAAACAACTAAGAGAAAGTATTGTGCTTGTTGCTTAATATTAGGAAAAGAATCAAGTTGATATCATTGGTCAAGAAGCTGGACCCTACCTCAGTGTCTAAACTTTTAGAATCACATACCCACTGAAACAACAAAGGGACAGTGTTGTGCTAATTGCTGAACATTGTGAAAAGAACATAAACTTTAACTGTTCATGTGCTCAACTTTGGTTGTGTAAGCACTGCCTCACTGTTTATCATACTTCTTGAATGATCTATGCCTATGGAAATGAAATTAAAGACAGGGGAATGATTACAGTTAGTAGATTTTCATTTAATAATTATTAATTAATAGCAAATTTTCAATTAATGTTTCTTATAAATTTGTTATTTATCTTTAATTTTGAGGGATTTTTGCTTGGTGTGCCAAGAAACAAATTCTCTTTGCCCTTGTACCATGAGGTAAAATGTTTGGCAGAGACTGGTAGTAGCCCAGTCATTTTAGCATATCACCCTGGAATCTACTAGAAGAAGCTGATTTTTATGGACCTTTATTTTAGCATTACAAATGTTGTCTCAAAAGTCACATATGCCAACATGTGAGCGTCCTTAGATATTCAAGGTCAAAGGTCGCAAAAATAAATTTTTTGAGAATATCTCGTTTATTCTGCCTCCTATCATATGTGCATATGTTATACGAGTTGTAGAGAATAAATTTCTCTACCAATTTTATCCGAGACCTTTTTTATACTTCGAACTGTTTTTGAGATAGAGGACGCAGTGGAGCACTTAGCCATACCTTAGCGCAAGGTAAATTCTGAATCCCAAGGTATTATACCGTTTATTACATTGCATTGACCACAAGCTAAAGAACATTGCATCCCTAACTTATGGCATCCACAACGCGAACCACAACAATTCTTGCAGTTGCAGAATATTGAAGTGAGTAGTTCATCTGGTGTAGGTGGTAAATGTGTTGTTACCGGCGTTAGGGTTTCATTTTGCAACACCCAACCCCAGTCATGGGGTTGAATTAGAATAGCATTAAAATGTATTTAGAATGATTTACTTCATTATTTAATTATTTGTATGTAAAAGATAAGTAATATTTGATGAATATTTGATTTAAAAGAAATATAAATGTGGAGCGCTGATGAGCAACAATACGTACCTTAGCGCAAGGTAAATCCTGAATCCCCATGCATTATACCGTTTTTTTTTTACTTAATTACTTATTAAATATTACTTAAATAACAATTTAATACCTTATACTTATAGGTATTAAATTGTTATTTAAGTAATATTTAATAAGTAATTAAATAAAAAAAACGGTATAATACATTGGGATTCAGGATTTACCTTGCGCAAGGTACGTAAGGCTGCTCATCAGCGACCCATACTCTGCTCCCTCTATATCAAAAACGGATCGACGTATAAAAAAAGGTTTCGGATGAAATTTGTTTGAACTTCATTCTCTACAGCTTTTATAATAAATGCAAATACGATAGGAGACTGAGAAACGAGATATTCTCAAAAAATAATTCTCCTATCTAAGGACGCTCACATGTTGGCATATGTGACTTTTGAGACATCATTTGTAAAGCTAAAATAAAGGTCTATACAAAAATTCAGCTTCTTCCTTTAGATTCCGAGAGTGACCCTTTTTTTTGACTGCACTATAGGATGATATAGATTTATGAGAGAAAACGTTGAAATATGACACTGGACTGATGCGACACTGATATGGCACGGATGTTGTGAATAGACTCTTCTTCATGTAATTTGCCACATATGTTTACATATAAAAAAATATAATTAAAATACAAAAACATTAATTTTTATAAGTGAAATTTTTAGCATTATATATATGTTATATATACATTATGTATACGTAAGGCTGCTCGTCAGCGACCCCTATATATATATATATATATATATATATATATATATATATATATATATATATATATGTGTGTGTTGTATTGTTTTCTGGGGGATTCCGCGTTGATGCTGAGGGTTGGCTCTGAAAAGAACCGGATTCTCGACGTTTCGGCGAACTAACATTCGCCATTCTCAAGAGATATATGCGTCCGTGCGGGTCAACCGTTAGACGCATACTGTAGTATGCGCAGTATGCGTCTAACGGTTGACCCGCACGGACGCATATATCTCTTGAGAATGGCGAATGTTACTTCGCCGAAACGTCGAGAATCCGGTTCTTTTCAGAGCCAACCCTCAGCATCAACGCGGAATCCCCCAGAAAACAATACAACACAGGTATCTATCCGCGAAAACCTCAAATACAACATATATATATATATATAAATATATATATATAAATATATATATATATATATATATATATATATATATATATATATATATATATATATATATATTGGCGGGGGTCCTACACCTTCTGCCGCATCCCGCATTTCGATCGCCACATGTTTTTATCTCTCCAGACATCTTCATTGATTGCCCGGTCCCTCATCGTTGCCATAACTCCATCTAACCATGTGGTAGCTGGTCTTCCTCGTTTCCTCTTATTCGGTGGAGAGTATTCAAAGGCCTTTCTTGGCCATCTGTGTTCTTCCATACGCCTCATATGTCCATACCATATAAGCTGTCTTGTTTCTATTCTTTCAGTTGTTTTCTGTATTCTATTTGTAAGTCGTCTAATTTCTACATTTGGTATGTGTTCTAACCTAGATATTCGGCATGATCTTCTAAGAAAATCCATTTCTACGGCGTCTATCTTCTTCCTTGCTGATTCCGTCAACTGCCAACATTCTGACCCGTATGTATGGCTCTACGATTGCTCTGTAGAGTGTCAGTTTTGTTTTTAGGGGGATTCGATTGGACCAAAGTAAAGGATTCAAAACCCGTACGCCTTTTTGTCCTTGTTGTGCCCTGCGTCGTATATCTTGGACAGATGAGCCTTTGTTTGATATAATACTACCTAGATATTTGTATTCTTCGCATTTTCTTATCTGTCTTAACTGCAGATCTGTATCTTCATCTTCTTCCCCTACTCTTAAATATTCTGTTTTGGCTACGTTCATTTTCATTCCCGCCAATTCATATTCATCTTTAAGTTTTCTTAACATGTAGTCTACATCTTCTTCACAGTTCGCAATTATCACCTGATCGTAAGCAAAGAATAATGTTGACAGGTAGTTGTCGTCAACCTTAATTCCCATGCCTGAACATTTTTTTCTCCATTTTTGTTGCACTTCTTGAATATAAATTTTAAAAAGAGTAGGGGAAAGGCAGCATCCTTGTTTAAGGCCCTTTGTTACTTGAAATGACTCTGAAAAAATATTTTGAGTCTTCACTATACTCTGTGGATTTTTGTAGATATTGCGTAGGGCTCTGATATATCCTCTCTTTATGTCCGTTCTCGTCAATATATTAAATAGCAATTTCAAAGGTACCGTATCGTAGGCTTTTTCAAGAACAATGAAGACAAGATGAGTAGAAAGGTTTCGAGGTACACGCTTCTCTATTATTTGCTGGAGAGTATAAATATTGTTCATACAGGACCTTCCTGCCCGGAAGCCACTGCTCTTCTATATCCTTATATTCCCGTTCAAGTCTTTTCTTTATTATCCGACCATACAACCTTCCTACCGAGCTTGTAACACTTATCCCTCTGTAATTCCCACATACTTTTCTGTCTCCTTTCTTGTAGATGGAACTGATGTATGCTAAATTCCAATGTTTTGGGATCTCCTGTCCTTCGATTAAACATTTATTAAAAATATCTACAAGTTTTTCTATTAGTATGTATGTATGTATATCTGGTCCATTTTTTATCCGCTCAATAGGAATGTCTCCAGGTCCAGCAGCCTTACCATTTTTCATTTCTTTAAGTTCCTTCTTTACTTCGTTCTTATTTATTGCCTGTATTTCAATCTCGTTATTGATAGTAACTTCGTCAATCTATAAATATAAATATTTAAATATTTCTGTGACATAAAAGCTTCATTCAATTTTTGGGGACACGGTGGTATTAAAAGTGTCCCACCTTTTTGATGTCATTTTAATGATAGTATTAAACTAATCATAAATATTTGTACTTTTGCATTGCTTTTATTACAACGTCGTGAAGTATTATTAAATAAGTTTAGTTTTAAACGTGATGAATGTAAACATATTATTTAAAGAAATTAATCATCGCGTGCTCAAATATCCGATAAAAAATGTCGTTTACTACGATACGAAAATAATATTATTTCCACGAATCATTTGTGAATGCACATAGTCCGAAATGTAATTAAATCGCTAACCGAATATTCATTCGTTGATTTGTAACAATGCCATTCAGCAAATAATATGTTCTAATTTATTGAAACGATAAACAATCTATTTTAGTAACAAATCTGCTTAGGTCGCGGAAATCGTTCTGTAAACAAAATTATCCCGCCAAAACTTCGCCGCAGGAATGTATGTACAGAATGCGCATACCATACAAACAAAAAAGTGTGACCTAGAACGTCCTAACATTTTTATTTCTATTTAAATATATTTTGTGAAGTTAAACAGACAAGACTAGACCGACAAGGCTAGACAAATAAGACTAGATAGACAAGACCAAGCAGGCAAGAGTAAACAAACAAGACTACACAGGCAGGAGTAGTCAGGCAAAACTAGACAGATAAGACTTGGCTTTTAGTATGCGCCACCCCGGTATCGCATATTTTGCATTCATTCAGGGTGGGCAGCACGGACGGTTAGTGAAAACCACCCTATTTGTCGCCCCCCACCAGGATTCGAACCTGGGTCTCCCGCATTGAAAGGCGGGTATGTTGTTAACTACACTACCGAGGGGGACAGACAGAGAAGACTAGACAGACAAGACTGTCATCTTCGGTGGTGCAGTTGATAAAATACCCGCCTTTCAATGCGGGAGACCCGGGTTCGAATCCTGGTCGGGGAGACAACAACTAGGGCGGTTTTCACTAACCGTCCCGGCTGCCCACCCTGAATGAGTGCAAAATATGCGATACTAGGGTGGCGCATACTAAAAGCCAAGGTGGAATAGGGGGTTTAGTGAGAGCTTCCTCCGTACCACATTTAAGAAGACAGACAAGATTTTTTTTTTGCACGTGGTGGAGGTGAAAATCTGCAAACAGACACCACCCGACCCGTGCCGAGTGGTAGTGTGGGCTGCCCCCCAAAAGGGACGACCCACTAAAAAACCCCCACCTAGCCAAAACCGGAGAGAACGTGATGGAATCCAGAATTTGGCATAATTTCATCACGTTCCTCCCCCTTTCATGTCAAAAACATTCATGCGCATTCACTCGTTGTGCCGGGCGCCGTTAATCGCCGTGCCCCCCCTCACATCAGAGATTACAATAAATTTGTGCGCCCCCTTCGCACTAAGGGAGGCCCGGCGTTGGCACGCACGGCTCGCGCGTAGCAACCCCTCGTCCCGCCTTACGCTCGCCCCTTTCATCCTTCTCCTTTCTTCTCATTCCAGTCAGCACGCCAAATTCATACTCACTGCGGAGCATGATTCTCACCATACTCTCCTTATTTACATTCTCTCCCACCTTGCATTCTGCGGCGCTCCTCATTCTCTCCCATCTCGTACACTCGAAGATGGTATGCTCCGCAGTGTCCCGATGCGCACCAGGTAAGTCCCGCACCAGGTAAGCCCCGTAAGCCCCTGGGTGAGGTGATAATTCACATCCCCGTGCCCACGGTTGACCCATTCATCGATAGTCGGAATCAGTTGCCTGGTCCAGGCTCCCTTTTCCGACCCCTCCCATTTCTCTTGCCATACACGCATTGTTTTTTCTCTTTCAGTTCTAGGATCATTACCTCCCCAAATTCTCACCCTTTCATGCGCCAGAAGGTCTAACGGGATAACTCCAGCAACGACCGCCACGGCGTCGCCAGAAACAGTCCTGTATGCGCTGCACACATACAGCAGCATACACCTTTGCACTCTCATCAGTCTCGCTCTATAACATTTAAGCCTGAACGCATTTATCCATGCCAGCACCCCATACAGGAGAATGGAGTGCACGACCGCATTCATAACCCTTCTCTTGGAGGCCAACGGCACACCTATGTTGGGAATCAACCGTCCAAGGGCTCTCATACATGCTGTAGCCTTGCTCACCACCCGGGTGACCTGATCGGACACCCTGAGATTTCGTTGAAAGCTCTACCCCAAGGTATCTTACAGATTCCCGAGCCGGTACGTCAACTGTCCCCATTTGCACGGTTAGTTCACGCAGCTTTCTTCTGCCAATTAGTAGTACCGCCTCGGTTTTGTGGGGAGCCAGAGAAAGCCTTTTCTCCCCCATCGACCGATCAATCCTACCAATTCATTATCGCTTTCAGACTTCCTTCCGTTCTTGCGATAGCGACCACCGCTAAGTCATCAGCGTACCCTACGAGTGTAACACCGTCTGGCAGCCTCAATCTCAAAACCTCATCATAAAATATGTTCCACAGTATCGGCCCAAGAAGCGAATCCTGTGGAACACCGCACTCATTTTGAAGATTTTAGCTTCCACAGTCACTATCTCCCTATCATTCAAGTAGCTCCCCACCATTATTTCGAAGGTAGGGAGCTACCCCCTTTAGTTCCAAAGCCCCCATGATTGCGCCCCATGGGACCGAATTGAAAGCATTTTTCACGTCCAGGGTTATAAGCACGCAGTAGCTACGGGTACGCCATGGACCGTCAAGCACGCAGTAGCTACGGGTACGCCATCACCGTAGTACGGCCGCCTCTGAACCCATACTGTTCCTCCGAAAGACCCTCTGCTCTCTCGTGATCCTCATTTATCCTAGCTCCGATCATACTCTCAAACATCTTCGCTATCCCATTCAGTAGGCAGATTGGCCTGTATTTGGCTTCTTCTCCTTCCTTTCGCTCTTTTTCAATCATCACCAATCTCGCTCTCTTCCACTCTTTGGGGAAACTGACATTCATCATGCTCAAGCACATGTCCTCGCACACATGCCCAAACACTTTGCACGCTTCATCCGGCCTCCGTCCTTCATCCGGCCAACTGCATTCTGCAGCTCGACCGGAGTGAAAAGGGGCGCCGATCGCCATCCCACGGGTTCCAGCCAGTTCATTCGCTTATGTACTGGGAACAGCTTCTTGACTTCCGTCATTAGGCTATCCCCCGGAGAGTATTAACACTTTGCGCAAGTTAACCCTTTGCGCAAGACAGACAAGACTAGACAGACAAGACTAGACAGACAAGACTAGACAGACAAGACTAGACAGACAAGACTAGACAGACAAGACTAGACAGACAAGACTAGACAGACAAGACTAGACAGACAAGACTAGACAGACAAGACTAGACAGACAAGACTAGACAGACAAGACTAGACAGACAAGACTAGACAGACAAGACTAGACAGACAAGACTAGACAGACAAGACTAGACAGACAAGACTAGACAGACAAGACTAGACAGACAAGACTAGACAGACAAGACTAGACAGACAAGACTAGACAGACAAGACTAGACAGACAAGACTAGACAGATAAGACTAGACAGACAAGACTAGACAGACAAGACTAGACAGACAAGACTAGACAGACAAGACTAGACAGACAAGACTAGACAGACAAGACTAGACAGACAAGACTAGACAGACAAGACTAGACAGACAAGACTAGACAGACAAGACTAGACAGACAAGACTAGACAGACAAGACTAGACAGACAAGACTAGACAGACAAGACTAGACAGACAAGACTAGACAGACAAGACTAGACAGACAAGACTAGACAGACAAGACTAGACAGACAAGACTAGACAGACAAGACTAGACAGACAAGACTAGACAGACAAGACTAGACAGACAAGACTAGACAGACAAGACTAGACAGACAAGACTAGACAGACAAGACTAGACAGACAAGACTAGACAGACAAGGCTAGACAGACAAGACTAGACAGACAAGACTAGACAGACAAGACTAGACAGACAAGACTAGACAGACAAGACTAGACAGACAAGACTAGACAGACAAGACTAGACAGACAAGACTAGACAGACAAGACTAGACAGACAAGACTAGACAGACAAGACTAGACAGACAAGACTAGACAGACAAGACTAGACAGACAAGACTAGACAGACAAGACTAGACAGACAAGACTAGACAGACAAGACTAGACAGACAAGACCAGACAGACAAGACCAGACAGACAAGACCAGACAGACAAGACCAGACAGACAAGACCAGACAGACAAGACCAGACAGACAAGACCAGACAGACAAGACTAGACAGACAAGACTAGACAGACAAGACTAGACAGACAAGACTAGACAGACAAGACTAGAGAGACAAGACTGGACAGACAAGACTGGACAGACAAGAGTGGGCAGACAAGGCTGGACAGACAAGACTGGACAGACAAGACTGGACAGACAAGGCTAGAGAGACAAGACTAGACAGACAAGACTAGACCGACAAGACTGGACAGACAAGACAAGACTGGACAGACAAGACTAGATAGACTAGACAGACAAGACTAGAAAGACAAGACTAGACATATATAACGAAGTAAAACAGGAGAGAGCACGTAAGAGACTCATGGACCGATGGCAGACAAGATTGGATGGCGACACGGGTGGAGGGTGGACACACAACCTTATCCCTAACGTGACAGCATGGTACGAAAGGTCACACGGACATATGGGTTACCATCTTACACAGGCGGTCACTGGTCATGGGTGCTTCAACGCATACCTCGAACGGTTTAAAAAAAAGGGGACACTGCGGAGTTCTTCTACTGCGGTCATATCGCAGACGACGCACAACACATTATCTTCATGTGTGCAGAATCAGAGAATGAAAGAACTCGACTCGCGGAAACGTTTGGCGATACAAAACTAGAAGTACAGAACATATTGGAAGTTATGTTAAAAAGCGAGCATAACTGGGATGCAGTACAAGCTTACATAACCGGAATCATGATGGGAAAAGAATAAATGGAGAGGGAATGGAAGGCTACCATAATGTCACACAACACAGAAGGAAGGTAACATGGACCACTAGATATGTAACGAAAAGACCGAAAAATAGTTACGCACACGACTACATAACTAATACGACAGAAGAAGAAAGACGAGATGGAGATGATGAAAAACAACAAAAAGAAGGCAAAGGAAGCAATTAAAATAAACAACACCACCACAACCACCCACCTGAAATAATGTTCACGCAGTCCCAGGTGGAGTGTAGTGAAGAGACAGAAACAGATCAGGGAACCCCACACTACATGGGTATGAAAGCCCGGTGTGCAAAACACATTCCCCCTCCTCCGAAAAAAAAATTTAGACAAGACTAGACAGACAAGACTATAAATACGGAATAAGAGGGAAGCGGGTGTGTGGTTGCAATCGTACCTGAAAAATCGCTCACAATATTCACAAATTCGCTCTAGCACTACCCAAACCGAGTCTTCAAAAATAATGTCAAATACAGGGGGTCCTTAGAGAAGCGTGTTAGCCCCTACTTTATTTGTCTTATACTTGGCCGACTTGATATCATATTCTCAAAATTCCTACTGCACTATATGCAGATGATAGCTTACAATAAGACGAATCACAGTTAGAAGCAAATAGACTTATACAGGACATAACAAGCTGGTTCTCTGCGAATAGACTCCACCTGAATTTGGACAAAACAGAATTTATTATCTTTCAGACGCAGAGAAGTGAATACGCCACTAATGTTTCCATTCTATCAGGAAAACTTTAAAAAGAGCAACTTTCACCAAATTAGGAGTCCTAGGAGTCTATTTTGAGCAATATGAGATAGCATATGCCGGACTATCAACAAGAAACTCTATTGTATTACACCTACGAACATTCTTAACCATGCAGGAACTCATAAAATTCCATTGCGCTGAAATTCAGTCGGTCTTGATGTATGGCACTATTACATGGGGAGCGTCTCCTGAGCTAACGAAATTGTTGAAATCCCAAAAAAGAATTGTACGTTCCATGCTAGGTCTGCCAACATTTGCCTCCTGCAGACGTCATTTTCCACAACTTTACATCCTAACTGTCCCTAGCTTACACATATTAGAAACAACAAGCCATATCCACCGAAACAAACATCTAATACCAACAAATAAGGATAAACCTAACTATTCTACCAGAACTCGTCCCAAATTGTGCACGCCTCAAACAAGGACTATCGTATGCAGCAAGGCTCCTGACGTTCTTGGGATTTAACTGTATAATTTTCTTCCATTGGAAATAACTCAAGAATGTTCATATAGAATTTATAGAAGAAGTGGGCTCGTGGGCCCCGGGCCTTCGCCCGATTGACCGACGCTAGCGACGCTACTGATTCTGTATGCATCCAACTGACCAATAAATGAATTTGTATCTGACTAGACAGACAATACTACACACATAAGGCATAGGCCGCACTACGGCTAAACCGTCGCGGTTTTTAATCGCGTGATTTTGTGGCTCAAGTAAGCTAATACAAGCTGCCACACTTGCGGTTTTTTCCCGCGACTGATTTTTCCCATAGCGTACTGTGTCTTTCTGGAGCGGTTTCGCGGTTATAGCGGTTACCGCTCGCAAGAAAAAACCGTAGTGCTGCCTCGGCCTAAGACTAGAGAGACAAGACTAGACATAAGACTATAACAATATGGATGAATTATTTATGAGAGTGAATAAACTTCAAGTCAAGAAAATTTTAATTTTAAATTAATTATTATTATGTATTATTGATTGTTTGACATATTTCATTTAGAACATTTTTCTACTTAAATAATGAGATAAATATATTTTGATTTGACTAGTTAAACAATACAATACAGACAAGATTAGACAGACAAAAATATGGAGAAACCTTTTTAAAAGTAAAAATCTCAATTAATTAGTTTGTTGGTAATTCGTGAGAATCCTTTCTTGTACAAGCTACCCCTTTAAAATGGGTTAACGCAAATACCAGACATATTGCATTTCATGCTCCCCCGAATGTAACGTAATGGATGCATAATTGCGTGTTTCCTGTGCACAACAGAAAAGATTAAATTTAGTTTGCGTAGAATTGTGTACATATTTTGGATACAATTAATTTTTTTTAAAATTAATGCATTTCTAAATAAATATTCTATGTTCTGTCTAATAATCTATGTTAGATGTTTTCTATTATTTTATGTGTATGTGCGATGGAACACCTGCCTGCCTTGTCGGCTTGGTGTATCAAGTGGGGTAAGGGTTTCACCGGCAACACTGCTCTTAACATCTGCCTCGACTTTTGTCCAAAATATCGCAACCATAGACGTTTTCTTGAACATTCGAGACACACGATGCTAGACCATTGTTTCTATTCTTAGGATCATCTGCCAAAAACATCTTGCATCTATCACAATTCTTTTTGTCAAATAATTCTAATATTTTGAAGCGATTATTTGCTTTTCGTTTTTAACTTTCCGGCACTGGCGCGACTTTTCCAAATACCACCAATAGGGTAATGTCCACTAAGAATAAATCGAATGAATTACAGTTTCTAATGATTAATCATTGCTTATAGATCAGCAAGAACAACATTATCTAATAAAAAATTAAATATTATTAATATTTTTACAAAATAAAATCGGCTAATATAGGCATTCTGTCACGTGACAGTGAACACCAATCAGAAAGCGTTTCGTCACATCATGCGAAACACTATTGTTGTTGTTGACATTTTCGTAGAGTAGCAGAGGAGTGAGAAATTTCATGTTTTAACATTTTTCTTGTCGAGTTGATACAATTGTTCTTAACTACATCTTGAGAAACAAGTACAGTTCTCTATGGAATCAGGATTTAACAAAGCAAACTAATAATTTGCCCAAAACCGATGTCGTTATGCTTGGCAAATTTTTCGCGCCAAATAATAAGTTTTGTTCATCGGAATTCAGCAATGTTAAAACCTTGATGTAAATATAGACAAATATAAAATGTATATTATTAGCTTAAATAAAACTATTTCACTTCTGTAGATAACAACCGTTTATTGTTGTGGTTTGTTAGTTTTGTATGGCTGACCCAGATTACGTTAAAAATAAAGAATTGGAAATATTAAGTGTGCCATTCAATCTTGAATATGTTTAAAATATGATCAACGATAGGTTAATAAAGTTTTGGAAAAATAATGTATTAATATATGAGAGTGTGGAACTGCAATATATTTCAATTTAAAAACAATCTAAAGGTTTAACTTGTTTTTTTTGTATTAAAGAATCTCCCAAATTAACCAAACCACAAGCTACATTAATATGTCGTCCAGTATTTTTACAAATTTTAAATTAATACATGCATGTGGTTTAAGCAAATAAAATTGTTGTATAACTCTCTCTACATGTATTCTTAAGGTGGCGGCTCTCTGTTTTGTTAGCTTCGCTTCACTTTTAGTCATTTTCACTCTAGTTTCAGCACTGGAGATGTCTTATTAGCGTAACACCTGACTTTTGCAGATATTTTTTAACGTATTCAAATCTACTTTTTTCATAATTTTTCATTGTTTGGAAAGTATATAAATAACATGCTTGGCGTTTTTATTCTTGTGCTTTTACACTGAGGCACTACACAGTACACAGTAATATGAAAAATTCATGTTTTATTATAGAAAACAAAATTATATTAAATACTGTTTTACACAAACGCCATTGTTTTGATTCGTTTCGCACCAAGTGACGTCATTCAATACGCCATGACAGTACTGAGCGTACTGTCATGGTAGTGAGCGTTTTCGAGGTAACTTTAAATTGGTTTTTTAAAACGCAAAATACTTAATGTAAATGATGGATTTTTTAAAAAATCTTTTTTTTTTTGTATTAGGTAGGTTTTAAGAAGTTCTGTATTAACCAATTTTTCAAATTTAATCAAATAGCCTATTTTATGTATTTTATAGAAATCAAATAAATTTCGGATTACCAAAATATGAAGGTTTAACTTCAGCCGATTTTCTTGAAAATTATCATCTTTTGTTTTAATGATTTCTGCACAATTTTCTGCCCGGGCGACATAATTTCGCTCGATTTTGACAGTTATCAAGTTTTATCTCGTGAACAGAACCGGCTAGCAAACTGCAATTTATATATTTACAACCAGCAGGGAAAACTCTTTCAGACACACTTTGAACTTTTCCAATCCCAGGATAAATGACGATTTTAAGGAAATACATTTTCTCGCATTTACCGCAGATTTAACGATGTCATAACTTTTGAACCGCTTATCACAGAGATTTCTAGTTTGCTCCAATCGATTCAGCATCCCGAAATTAGTCGGCAAACAAATACAGTCGAACTTCCCTAAGTCGAATTACCATTGTTCACGAAAAAAAATCGAGTTATAGAAATTACATAACTACAAAAACTACTTCTTTACATAACTACTTCTTGTCGTCTAGTTTCAGTATGCCGAAAATGATTACGCTAGGATTTGTTGTTTCCAAGAGGATCGTAGAGAACAAAAAATGCAACTTTTTTACTGATCAAAACGATGGATTTGGCGTTTTTTTTTAGAAAACCGCCAAATTTTAGGGTCAGAAAATTTTAGGGTCTTTTTGAATTTATCCGAAGCAAATGGATGTGCTGAACGCTCAAATGCTCAAAACATCCAATATATAGACTACATCTTGTTTATTTGTGACTTTAGAGCGAAATAAACTAGAAAATCGTGTTCAGTACCTCGATTTCCTTCGGGTACCAAAAAAAATCTCGAAAAAAATTTTCAACAAAATTTTTTCATCATTTCGTTCGAAAAATATGTGCTTTTTAATTTTTTTTCGATTTTTTCGAGGACGGGAAAAAGCGTCGTTTCCGCGGTGTAGACTCCCCGTGTCTATGGTATTTATTAACTGAAAGCTTCCTAGGCAATAAGATATACGTTTTCCGATTAATTTTCGGACGCTGAATCGATTGGTGAAAACTAGAAGTCTCTGTGGTAAGCTGTTCAAAAGTTATGACATACTGAAATCTTCGGAAAATCATTAAATCATTATTTTTCAAGTGAATGGAAAATTTCGAAGTGTGTCTGAAAATGTTTTCCTTGCTGGTTGCAAATATACTTAATTGGCAAAATTTTTGCTGTTAAATATTGCATATTTTATTAAATTATTTATTTTTTGTTTTTGCCTGTTGTTTTTATACACTATCTCCAATAACGAAGTTGCCTTTTTGGCCAGAAAGCGCGGTTATGCACGGAGCGAATAACCACATCTTCATCTACAGATAATTTGGTTTTGGGACAACGGTTAAAAAAGTCGAGTTATAGAGAATATTTTGTATGTAAAATTTTACGATTGTACAAATTTTTACTACGAGTTATGGAAAAATTCGAGTTAAGGAAAATTTGAGTTATGGAAGTGAATTTATATGTAAAGTGCTATCTAAACGTATGAACTTCTAAAAAAAATTCGAGTTGGAGAAAAATTTTAGTTATAGAAGTTCGAGTTATGCAAGTTTGACTGTACTACGTTCCTAGGAAGGTACCGCAACTAAGAAATCCCACCGCACCAGCCATCCATCCGGCAGAGGACTCTTACATTTTAATTCACTGCTCGGTAAATTTTCAAGCGATTTCGACAAATTTGGTCTCTAAAGATGCGTGTGGAATTGGGCTATATTATTCTGCAAGTTGCAATTAGTGAGATAAACCGGCCAAAAATGGCAAAATAAGTGTAAAATAGGCCATATCTCGGGCATTTTGAGCATTTGAACGAAATAAACCGGAAAATCGTGTTCAGCGCATCCTCTTCCTTCGGACGAAGCGAAATAAGGCCCTAAAATTTTCCGAA
The DNA here is from genome assembly GCA_944588485.1 of Phosphuga atrata. NCBI lineage: Eukaryota > Metazoa > Arthropoda > Insecta > Coleoptera > Silphidae > Phosphuga > Phosphuga atrata. Next base: position 69,224,472 of record OX155894.1, on the reverse strand, counting down.
AAAAATCATCATTTTCATCAGAAAAATAGTGCGTTTTCAGTTTTTTGTCAACCTCTCCGAAACTACAAATCCCAGCGAAACTATTTTCAGCACACTGAAACTAGACGACAGGACGAACAAATCTATGTGTAAATTGTTTGGAAAGATTTAGTTTTTTACTGCGAAATCCTGAATTTTAATTTTCGCGAATTTCAACTTCACAAGTCCGTATCTCGAGAACGTATGCACATAATTAAGATTATGCAGATTATATTTCACTAAAAATATAAATTAGTTTTTCAGTTTCTCTGCCCGGCGAGAAAAATTTACGAAATTTCGCTCGATTTTGCCAAATTTATATAGTCATAAAATCGTCAAAAATATATAAATTGAATTTTGTTAGCTGCTTCTATTCGCGGTATAAGAATAGAAGCAGCTAACAAAATACAATTTATATATTTGCAACCAGCAAGGAAAACATTTTCGGAAACGCTTTGAAATTTTTCAATAACTTGTTAAATAACGATTTTAGCGAAATAATTTTTCACGCATTTTTATCCAATTTCACGATGTCAACTTTTAAATCTGTCACAACGGTCCAGGAAGTTTTACTTCAACCGCACGCAAAGGTTAAACACTAATTTTCTTTGTTTTTATTATTTTGCAGAAAGAGCATCGCGCCAAGCCCAACTACATGCGCAAGCAACCCGACATTACTCACAACATGCGTACAATCCTCGTCGACTGGCTCGTGGAAGTTGCCGAAGAGTATAAGCTACATACAGAAACTCTGTATTTGGCGGTGAATTACATCGACAGATTCCTAAGCTTCATGTCTGTAGTTCGTGCTAAGCTCCAATTAGTTGGAACTGCTGCCATGTTTATTGCTGCGTAAGTTGCAATACACATTATGGGTCTTGGCCCCCCTCTAAATTTTTCTGCCAAGGCCGGGAACAGGGCTTTGGAAAGCCAAAGCCCTGTTCCCGGCCTTCCGGTCATCTATATGGTCATCTAATGTGGTCACCTAAGTGGTCACCTCTAGCTATTTTCGTGTTTCGTGCGCCTGTCTGGATTTCAGGAATTAGGAAAGGGAATCTTGCACTAATTAGACTAAATCTTGCGAATTAGCAGACGCTTTCAGGTTTTTATTTCTTGCAATACAGTTAACGGGTAATAATGCCTTAGTTACGGTAACTATAAACATATTCATAACTCCCTTGGGCAGTTATGAATCTTTAATTTCACTACAGCTGTCTGTCATTTACAGCTGTCTTAATTTCCCTCAATTTGCGTTTGCCTCCAGTGCAATCCTTATTTAACCACTCTTTAAATTTATTGGACTCCTTATAGAATGATTGGCACTTTGTAGGAAGCAATGTAGCTATAGCTTTCTCAACTTTGTCGATCAATTCTTGGGACATTTTACTCGTGTCAGTCATATTGACTAATGTTTATTAAATTTAACAAAAATCTTAATTAAAGAAACAAATTAAATTTTAAAAACTATTGCAAGAAATAAAATTATTTATGTATCACGTGAATTATAAGGATTTAAATACCTCGGTCAACTTACTATTCCTCGGGCCTCACGGTAGAGATGAGCAGTGGATCCCATCGACCCATCCCATCCCATCGTCCCATGGGATGGGATGAGTGGTAAGAACGTCGCGTGGGATAAGATGGGATGGTACGATAATTTTGAATGGGACGAAGTGGGACGAGTTTTGATAATCTAGTAAATCTAGTTCGTGCATAATTATTTGCTTATTGTGCCAATACGCACATTTTCCATAATATGTCCAGCCCAGGAGATTTCTGTGATAACGATGGAGTTCCTGAAAAGTCTTACGATCCGTTTGCGACGAAAAAGAATTAATCACTGTCAGATAAAGAAATTACGAAAAAATTAAATTTGAACGAATTATCTGAATCGAAAAGTTTGCTGGTGGGAAAAATGGGGTGAATGGGACGGGCCGCGCGACCCGGATGGGATGGGGTGAATAGGATGGGACGAACATTTTAGGTTTTTGGGATGGGACTGTGGGACGAAAATGTGATTGGATGGGACAGTGACAGGGATCCGTCTCACGGGATGGGATCTGGAACGAAAAACTCGTCCCATGCTCATCTCTACGGCTCACGGCCCTGGGGATAGTAAACCCGTTGCCCACGGTAATTAACATGCTTATAATTCCCTTGATACATAAATAACTATTAAAATTGGGTTCGTCTGTTTATAATTCACGAAAAAATAAATACGATTCTAATAAGCGCCGCACGAAAACTGTTAAAATTAATCTCCACGGTGTTTATTAGAATGAATATGGTAAACAACTTAAAAATATAATAAAATATATTAATTTATTTTCTATAGAAAATACGAAGAAATTTACCCGCCAGATGTAGGCGAGTTTGTTTACATCACTGACGACACCTACACTAAGAGACAAGTTATCCGTATGGAAGTCTTGATTTTAAAAGTCTTAGATTTTGACTTATCCCTACCCACCGCATATACTTTCATCACCGCTTTAAGCATCTCTAACAAACTGCCGGAAAAGATAACATTCCTTGCTCAGGTGAGTAATCGCACTGGGTAGTTATTGTCCTGCAATAAAGCGTTTTGAATTCTAGTATTTGAGCGAATTGGCTCTTTTGGAAGCCGAGCCAACTTTGGAGCTTTTGCCGTCCATAATGGCCGCAGCTGCAATAGCCGTTGCTCGGCACATCACAGGCGAAGAAGCGTGGAATGAACAGTTAGAAATGAACTCAGGATATAAATTACCGCAGTTGCAGAAGGCTGCTGAATTTTTATTCGATATGCACAAAAAGGCGGAGAGCCTGCCACAACAAGCCATCCAAGAAAAGTACAAATCTGGTAAATACTTACATGTCTCAACTTTAGCACCACGTGACGAGGGCATCAAGTTTGATTAAGACTGCTTTTAATTTTTATTATATATATTTTTTTAGTTGTAATGGGACAATTTTGTGCCTTAAGTGTACTTTTTTCTAGATTTAATTTTATTTTTTATATCATTAAAAACACACAATTCGAATGATTGTTTTTATTGTATGGCTTTTTGCATGTATCTTATTATAAATGTAAGTAACTTTAGGTTTATTTAAACTTTTACCTATGTTTTGGTGCCATTTCTCAAAGCGTTGTACAGTATTCTCTAATTTATAATAAGATAGTTAAACAATGTTAAACCATATTAATATTAGTGTTTTTTTTTGTAATATTATAATTTTAAACAAATTATAATATTTAGATTAACCAACAAAAATTTGTGGCCTTATAGTAATTAATAATTTTGTGACTTGAACTTGCCACAGTTTACAATCTATGTGGCCATTAAAACTTTTAGTAAAAGAAAACCTGTTATTTTTCTTAATTAAAAAAAAACTTGTTGCCGCGCTATATATCTGTACAGTTATTTATTTTTAGTTATTTTTAAAATTACGAAATGATCTATTTTTCCACCTTTAAAATATTCGAGGGACCAATTCCACAACAAATCTCAAAATATTAAAACTGTTAAAGTATTAAAACTGTTCCTCCTTCTCTAGGAAAGAATTTTTAGTAATGTATTTATTTATTATGTACATTTGCTGGTTCCTTCTTTTGTAATAAACTTGCAATAAAAACAAATAAGTTCAAGTTATTTGCTTCCTTTTAGGTTCATCATTACCCACATCTAACAAGTATTTTTATTATAAACTAGCTGACTCGGCGAACAACATACCGCCTCAGAATCAATGAATATTTTGTTAACTTTAGCTAAATTAAATTCCGTTTTTTTATTAAGATAAGATAAAATGAATACTCACAATTAATTAAGTTAAATAATTGTACAAAAATGGAATGTATTTCAATTACATTTAAATGCATACAATTCAAGTGGCGGCATAGCATAATGTATGAAAATGTTTTTTTTCGAGAATTTTTCCCATGTTTTAATAGTTATTCTGTTATTCGGGGCGGAGACGAATCCAACAAATCAAAGATCATAAAAATCGGTCCAGCCGTTCTCCAGTTATAAATGGTGTAACTAATCCGAATTTATTTAATTTATATAGATAATGCTTGTAACTTGCAAGTAATCCTTCATTAATAATAATTCAAAGATGATGCTTCAATAAATAAAATTTCAAAGATTAGATCATTATTTTCTGCATTATAACGTTTTTGATCTTGTTATGTCAAGTTTGAGAAATGATACAGGACGTGAGATCGTTAAGCGGCGCAGACATGAGGTCAGACCAGAGACAAATATCTTCAAACATTTTCGCAAAGACTGCTGTCCATTCTTTCGCAATAGAAGGATTTACTGCCCCAACCTGGAGTGTACTGCCCCAACCAGGAGGAACTGCAATCCTTGAACTGGAGGACACGCTCTATATGAGATCTACACCAGGAGGATGGGTCAGACCACCTACTAGTAATAGCTAAGCTAAACCTAAGAATAGTAGGTGGTAAGAAAAAGCATACAGGTAGGAAGAGATAGAAGACCGAAGGGATAATTGGAAAGAAGCAGCAGTGTGAGGAGGAGGAGGTAACAAATCTTAAAATCAAAACATATCAAAAATACCGGAAAAGGAAAATATAGAAGAATGGAGTAACATAAAAGCAGCTATGGGGAGTCCTAGTGATAAAAACTATAGAAAAAGAGAAAGTATGGTTCGACAAAGACTGTAAGTAAGGTACTGCTACTGAAAAAGAAAACTGCGAGAACAATATGGTTAAAAACAGGAAGCAGGACAGACTATAGGAAATACCAGACAATCAGGAAAGAATGCACGAAATTAATAAAAACAAAGAAGACAAGATGGCTGGAGGAAGTAATGACACAATCGAGAAGGATAATAAAAATAACATAACTATACAGACACATAAAGAAACAAAAGAATTAACTTTAAGAATCTATTAAACGACGAAAATGCAGGAAGAGACAGTGAAAATCCAGACAAAAACAACAGAGGAGGACATGGCCACTCTCACGGAAGAAGTACTAGTACAGCTCAAAAGGAACAAATCAGGGGTTAGCGATAGTATCGTCAACGGGCTGGTAAAACATGGAGGGGAACAACAAAGGCAAGGAATATTCAAATTACTCTCACAAATCTGGGAAAAAGAATGGATCCCTTGTTTGCTAGGTGATCGGCTTCTTCGTTTCCGTCTATACCAGTGTGTCCTGGTCCCCAGTATAGAGTTACTTTATTTTCTCTGCCAAGCTTGTTTAGCTTTCCCACACAGTCCCATACCAGTTTCGATCTGATGGAGTATGAGCTATTGGCCTTGATGGCTGGCTGCTTGGCTGTCTGACAGGACAGCAATTCGTTTTTTGCGATAATTGATGTCGAGATTAAATTGTGCACATCTTTCGATTGCGTGTACCTCTGCATGGAAGATACTTGGGAATGTTCCCATGGATTCGAAGTATTTGGTACGAGGCCCAAACACTCCTGCACCAGTACCTTCCTTTGTCTTCGAACTATCTGTATATGGTATGCTGAGGATTCGTCGCTCCAATCGGCTTTATTACTACACATTGCTGTGTAGTTTTTCTCGAAATGGTATTTGCATACCATTTCGTCTTTATTTCGTCATTTCTACAGCGTAGGTCATTCTTGATACTTCCAGCCAGGGGATCTTGGCAGCGAGGCTGTTTCTGTCTCTGCTCCCTATTATTTTACCTCTGCCTATTCCTTCCTTGCTGAACCTTTTAATCGCCGATCTGGCGGCCCTCTCCACGACAAGGTGCAACGGAGTCAGATCCAGCAGCAGTTCCATGGCTGCTGTCGGGCACGACCCCACCGCCCCCGTGATGCAGACACACGCCAGTCTGAATCTTTTCAATCTGCTTCCTCATAGAGGCCAGCTTGGTTCTACTTCCCCACGCCACTGCCCCTTAAGTGATCGCAGGTCTCACTATCTTACAATTAGTGTACATCCATCACAGGATTGTGGGGTTACAACCCCACGTTTTCCCTGCCAGATTTCTGCACACCAGAAGAGCGCGTTTGTGTTTTCCTACTACTGCTTCAGCTTATCTATTCCATAGGAGTTTGCTATGTAGTGTGATACCCACATACCTTATCTCCTGTTTGTATTCTACTGCCCTCCCATATAACAGTATGGGCTGTAGGCAGTTTAGTTTTCTCTTTCTAGTAAATGGTATCACCATTTTGCTCGGGTTGAGTCTCAGTCCCACTGTTTGACACCATCTACTAGTTACTTTGAGGCCTCTCTGTACGATTTCACAGAGCGTTCCCTCAAACTTCCCTCTGACTATAGTACCAATACACAAGAAGGGAAATAAGAAGGGAACGCATGTTCAAACTATAAGGGAATCACTCTGCTCAACGCAGTATACAAGATCCTAACCACGTTAGTAAACAAAACACTAATGGAATAAACAGAGAAACAAATAGGAGACTACCAACTGCCTTTAGAAGGGGAAGATCAACCATCGACGCTGTACACATAGTGAGCCAGTTAACGAAAAAGTGCCACGAACATGGTACAGGATTACAAATACTGTTTATGGAGTTTAAACAAACATTTGACAGCCTAGTGTACGACCAAAAGGAAGGAACACAGCTTACAGTCCTCGAAAACAAGGTCTTCTTCTTCTTCCTTTTTGTAAGGCATCTGCCTTGTTCTCTAATTTGTTAGAGTTGTAGCTGGGATGATAAATTCCAGCTTTCATAACAAGGTATGGGTGGACGTCCTGGTGGTCTCTCATCCCTTCAAATTTTCGTCAATCTGTTGCCGTTCATCCGTTTAACATGATCTCTCCATTCCCGACGTCTGTTTCGGGACCATCGCACTATGTCTTGGATATCGCAAAGTTCTCGGATGTCTTCCTTTCTTTTGTGGTCCCTTAGTGTGTAGCCTGATATGGATCCTAGAGACCTCATCTCTGCTGTACGGATAATCCTTTTTGTTGTGGAGTTTTCCGCTCTTGTTTCTATAGCGTAGGTCATTACGGGTCTCAAATAGGTCTTATATATGCGGACTTTGCTTTCAATGGACATGTGCTTGTTTCGCCATATTATATATCTAAGGAATCCTGATATTAAAGCTGCTTTGGTTGCTTGAGCCTTTACTTCTTCTTGGAGGTCTCTGCTGCTCGTGATGTTGACGGCGAGATATTTGAAACTCATAACCTGTTCTACTGGTTTATTGTATATAGCCAATTTACATCTTCTGGGCTCTTTTGAGATGGTTAACGCTTTTGATTTTGCTACCGATATCTCCATGTTGTATTTGGCAATTGTCTTTTCGAACTGATAGAGCATTCTTTGTAGCTTGTCTTCATCTTCTGAGACCAGCATGGCATCGACCGCGTAGTAAATTACATTTAGTTCTTTGTCCCCTAGTGAGTATCCCTTTCCAACCTTTTTTACTTCATTATAATTCGTCCATAAGATCTATAAAACACATATATGCTGTTTTGTTGTATTCTATAGACTTTTCAGCAATTTGCCTGATAGCAAAGATGGCATCCAAGAAGCAAAGCAAGGTGTACAGCAAAATCTTCAGACCCACTTTTGACCAGGACACTCAAAGATAGGTTCTCAGATCAAACCATGAGCTGTACAAGTTAGCCAATCAACCCAGGGTGGTGGGTTGCCAGATAGTTCGCCAGATTTATGAGAAGAAGATGGAAGGCTCCCCTGGAAGACCGAGGAGTAGATGGCAAGATGAGGTGACCTCTGACTGCAGGATAGAAAGGAATGGAGGCAGATAGTGAGAGCGGCACGGGATCGTCACGTCAAAAAGAAGCCAACAAAGTGAGTGAGTATTTGACAGCCTGAAGCGTGATCAAGTAATAAAATCAATGAAACACACAACTCGAAAGCAGTTGTAAGGACACAGGAGGGCATAACCGAAGAGTTCTGAATCAATTTTGGCGTAAGACGGAGCGACGGGTTATCAACGACATTATTCATTTTGGTACTGGACGCTGCAATTAGAGAATGTGGTTTCAAAGGAACCCTAATTAATTAAACGATATACAAACTCACAAACTCCTTACAATCACGATTCTCCTAGACAGACAAGACTAGACAAGACTAGACAGACAAGACTAGACAGCCAAGACTAGACAGACAAGACTAGACAGACAAGACTAGACAGACAAGACTAGACAGACAAGACTAGACAGACAAGACTAGACAGACAAGACTAGACAGACAAGACTAGACAGACAAGACTAGACAGACAAGACTAGACAGACAAGACTAGACAGACAAGACTAGACAGACAAGACTAGACAGACAAGACTAGACAGACAAGACTAGACAGACAAGACTAGACAGACAAGACTAGACAGACAAGACTAGACAGACAAGACTAGACAGACAAGACTAGACAGACAAGACTAGACAGACAAGACTAGACAGACAAGACTAGACAGACAAGACTAGACAGACAAGACTAGACAGACAAGACTAGACAGACAAGACTAGACAGACAAGACTAGACAGACAAGACTAGACTAGACAGACAAGACTAGACAGACAAGACTAGACAGACAAGACTAGACAGACAAGACTAGACAGACAAGACTAGACAGACAATACTAGACAGACAAGACTAGACAGACAAGACTAGACAGACAAGACTAGACAGACAAGACTAGACAGACAAGACTAGACAGACAAGACTAGACAGACAAGACTAGACAGACAAGACTAGACAGACAAGACTAGACAGACAAGACTAGACAGACAAGACTAGACAGACAAGACTAGACAGACAAGACTAGACAGACAAGACTAGACAGACAAGACTAGACAGACAAGACTAGACAGACAAGACTAGACAGACAAGACTAGACAGACAAGACTAGACAGACAAGACTAGACAGACAAGACTAGACAGACAAGACTAGACAGACAAGACTAGACAGACAAGACTAGACAGACAAGACTAGACAGACAAGACTAGAGAGACAAGACTAGACAGACAAGACTAGACAGACAAGACTAGACAGACAAGACTAGACAGACAAGACTAGACAGACAAGACTAGACAGATAAGACTAGACAGACAAGACTAGACAGACAAGACTAGACAGACAAGACTAGACAGACAAGACTAGACAGACAAGACTAGACAGACAAGACTAGACAGACAAGACTAGACAGACAAGACTAGACAGACAAGACTAGACAGACAAGACTAGACAGACAAGACTAGACAGACAAGACAAGACAGACAAGACTAGACAGACAAGACCAGACAGACAAGACTAGACAGACAAGACTAGACAGACAAGACTAGACAGACAAGACTAGACAGACAAGACTAGACAGACAAGACTAGACAGACAAGACTAGACAGACAAGACTAGACAGACAAGTCTAGACAGACAAGACTAGACAGACAAGACTAGACAGACAAGACTAGACAGACAAGACTAGACAGACAAGACTAGACAGACAAGACCATATTGATTATTGAATATCAATATTCAAGTAAATAATATTGTAAACGAAGTTGAATCGGTTACAACAGAAGATAATGAAAAATGGGAAACCCCACGAAGTAAGATACGGATTATAAGAAAGTCCAATGTAATACACGGTACTAATGAAGATGGAACACAAATAAAAGCAGCTACAAGATACTATCACTTGCATGTATACCGGCTCGACCCGAAACTTTCTGAAAATGATATAATTCTTTATTTAAACAATAATAATTTTAATCGGGTTTCAGTTGTAAAACTGACGGCTAAACACCCAAATGAGTACTCATCTTTTAAAGTGTCAGTACCAATAGAAGACTCAGAAAAAATTACTAAACCCGATCTATGGCCCCGTAATTCGGCCTTTAATCGTTTTTTACTGAGGCTGGAGAAAACAGCCGAGAGAATATAATTCAGAATTATACCTCAAAAACAATATTAAAACAATCGTCAAATAGTAATAGATCAAGCACCAACGTCGTTATAATAAACCAGAATGCGCAATCAATAGGAAACGCAATTGATAGGCTGGAATATATGTTGGAAAATAATACCGACTGCAGAGTTATGGTGTTAACCGAGCACTGGAAAAACGTCGAAGAACTGGAGATTCTTAGAATAAACAATTTCGATCTGTCCACTCATTTCTGCAGAAAACAACGTGAACATGGAGGAGTAGCAATTTACACTAAAAAGGGATCATTAGTAAAGACTAGAATTGATATAAATAGCATTGCAGAACAATCTTTATTTGAATGCGCAGCAATAGAGACAATTATAAATAAAAGGGATCTCATAGTAGTGGCTATATACAGAGCTCCCTTGACAAATAACAAGTTATTTATAGAGAAACTATATGAATTGCTATGCTTACTATCGAAAGAACCGAAACAATACATAATTGCAGGCGATTTTAACATAAATTTACTAAAAACAACTAAGTTTAGTCAACAATTTATATCTCTATTGACATCTTTCAATGCTGTACCCACGTCAAAGGAAGTAAGTCACCCGGCCACGGGTAGGTGCATAGATAACATCATTGTGAACACACAATCAGCTTACAGCGTGATAACCAAAGATTACAAAATTTCTGATCACTGTGCACAACTCTTGACTCTCAGTTTCGGAAAAGAAGCGCCAATCCGCAATTACAGGCAGATTAGGATCTATAATCAAGAAAATCTGCAACAATTTAGTAAAAGTTTGCAGGAGGTGTCATGGAATGAAGTACTTCAACTCAACTATAACGAGATAGACAATCAATGGAACCAATTCATGGAAATCTTCTTGAAACATTTCAACGACGCTTTTCCTAAAACAGTATTTAATAGCAAACTAACGTATCGAAAAGTATTCACAGATCCTAATTTAGTCAGGATGCAAAAGAACCTGGAACTATTTCAAATTTTGTCTAAACACAACCCTGAATTGAAGACACTTTGTAATAAGTTACGAAGAAAGTACTCCGACTCTTTAAGAACTTTGAAGAAAGAAAAAATTAAGAAACAATTAAAGGAATCCTCAAATATCCAGAAAACAACTTGGGAAGTAATCAGAAAATTAACGCAGTTAAAAAAAGCAAATGAATCATATCCTAATAATAACGCAGAACCATTTAAAAGTGCTACAGATATTAATAGCTTTTTCATAGAAAGAGTAACTCACTTAAACTCCATTAATCCAATAGTGGAATATAGTGATAATATATTGGAAAATAGAGAGACAATTTTCCTCAAACCAATATCAAGTAAGAAATTACAAAACGTCGTGTTGGATCTAAAAAATAACAAAAGTGTGGGTCATGATGAAATACCAGCAAGTGTTATAAAATATATTCTCCCATCTATCCTAATTCCACTAAAATCGATCATAAATAATACATTTAATGCAGGTAAATTCCCGGATGCCATGAAAATAGCCGAAATTATCCCAATACACAAAGCCGGTGATAAAACAGATATTGCAAATTACAGACCGATAAGTATACTCTCCGTTTTTTCTAAGATTTTTGAAAAACTTTTTTGTACTCGAATATCTTCATTTTTAGAGAAAAATAATTTAATTAACCAAAACCAACATGGCTTCATAAAGGGAAGAAGTATAGAGACGGCGTGTTATCAATTTATAACACAATTAACAAATCAATTGGAGGAACATAATATCCCACTTGGAATGTTACTGGATTTGTCTAAGGCATATGATGTAGTGGACCACAACATTTTAATAAACAAGCTTCACAAATATGGTATTAGAGGAGTGGCATTGGATTGGATAAGGTCATATCTGAAAAATAGAAAACACATCACTAGGCTTGACACTCCCTGCGGTCCCGTGAAATCCAGTGCAACGGAAATAAATGTCGGTATTCCTCAGGGAAGCATAATAGGACCGCTGCTGTTCACAATTTTCATTAACGATCTGCCCCTAGCAGTCATCACTCCACAGCATATGATGGTTAATTGAGCGGACGACACCACACTTTTAATAATCAGCAAAACCAGGGATGATATAAGCCGAAATGCAATTTCAGCAATGTCGTCCACGACTGCATGGTTCCACAAAAACAAACTAATTGTCAACAAGGATAAAACAAAGCTGATCATATTCAAAACAAAACGGTGTACAACTATCTTCCCACATGAAATTATAATGGGGAAGGAAACTATGATCTTGGAGAAATCTGTAAGAATGCTGGGACTATATATTGACCACACCATGGACTGGACAACACATATAGATCATCTAACGAAAAAACTGAACATAGCAGTTTATGCATTAAGAGTCCTCCAGCGATATGTAGATGTGGATGCCCTCAGATTAGTATATTTTGCAAATTTTCACGCCCACCTGAGGTTTGCAATAATGTTCTGGGGTAATGGAGTACATGCTGGCAATGTATTTAGAATACAGAAACAGGCACTAAGAATTCTCACTAACCTACATTTCAGAGAATCGTGTAGAGGCCATTTCAAAAGAGCCAACATCCTTACAACGACAGGCACATATATATATGAGAGTATACTATTTGTCATAAAACACAGACATCTCTTCATAGGTTTTCAGAAACCAAACCAACGGCAAACAAGGTTTAATAATGATCTGTATGAACTACCTAAGCACACGATGACAATGACTGCAAAGAACCCACCCTGCAGTAATATTAAGTTATACAATATGCTCCCAACTGAATACAAGTACAACACCACGCTACATCGCTTAAAGAAGAAACTTTATAACTACCTTAAGGATATAGAACCATACACCATGGAAGAATTCTATGCTAGAGTTAAGTAATTCTATGAACTGTATTATAGTATTAATTAATTAATTTATATATTTATTCGCTTTTCTGTCCGACATATTTCATTTAGTGTATTTTTTATAATATTCTTATATAATGAAATAAATTAATTTGATTTGATTTGACCAGACAAACAAGACTAGACAGACAAGACTAGACAGACAAGACTAGACAGACAAGACTAGA